>JACGWL010000002.1:3028793-3277964 GCA_034509725.1 Sesamum angolense
AAACCGTTTGTCTTTTACTTCAAAATCAAATTAACATCGGAAAAAGCCCGTTTTTTCGAGAAATTCACGGCTCCCGGCAGGGGCGCGCGGTCGCGGTGCGGCGGGTCGGCCGGAAAAACCATACGCAAGATAACTTCATTTTTTTGGCATGTGGCAAAAGCATTACAAAATTGAGACTAAGAACATTGACCAAAATTTTGAAAACCTGTCGTTTTACTTCAAAATCAAATTTAACATCGAAAAAGCCATTTTTTCGAGAAATTTAGCTCCGAAAGCGCGCGGGGCGGACGCGCGGAAAAACCATAAGCAAGGATTAACTTCATTTTTTTGGCATGTGGAAAAAGCATTACAAAATTGAGACTATGAACATTGACCAAAATTTTGAAAACCGTTGTCGTTTTACTTCAAAATCAAATAAACATCGAAAAAGCTTTTTTTTGAGAAATTCGCACCCGGAAGGGGCGCGCGCACGCGGGCGGGTGTCGACGCGGAAAAACCATACGCAAGGATTAACTTCGTTTTTTGGCATGCGGAAAAAGCATACAAAATTGAGACTAAGAACATTGACCAAAATTTTGAAAACCGTTGTCGTTTTACTTCAAAATCAAATAAACATCGAAAAAGCCATTTTTTCGAGAAATTCGCCCCGAAGGTGCGCCGCGCGGGCGCGGTGGTCGGCGCGGAAAACCATACGCAAGGATTAACTTCGTTTTTTTTGGCATGCGGAAAAAGCATCACAAATTGAGACTAGAACATTGACCAAAATTTTGAAAACCGTTGTCGTTTTACTTCAAATCAAATTAACATCGAAAAAAGCCGTTTTTTCGAGAAATTCGGCTCCCGAAGGGGCGCGCCGCCCGCGCGGGGGGCGTCGGCGCGAAAAACATACGCAAGGATTAACTTCGTTTTTTTGGAATGCGGAAAAGCATTACAAAATTGAGATAACATTGACCAAAATTTTGAAAACCGTTGTCTTTTACTTCAAAAATCAAATAACATCGAAAAAAGCCATTTTTCAAGAAATTCGGCTCCAGAGGGCGCGCGCACGCGGGGGCAGGGGCGCGGAAAAACCATACGCAAGGATTAACTTCGTTTTTTTGGCATGCGGAAAAAGCATTACAAAATTGAGACTAAGAACATTGACCAAAATTTTGAAAACCGTTGTCGTTTACTTCAAAATCAAATTAACATCAAAAAGTCATTTTTTCGAGAAATTCGGCTCCCGAAGGGGGCGCGCGCGCGCGGGGGAGTGGGGTTCGGCGCGGAAAAACAAAAAGCAAGGATTAACTTCATTTTTTTTTGGCATGCGGAAAAAGCATTACAAAATTGAGACTATGAACATTGACCAAAATTTTGAAAAACCGTTGTCGTTTTACTTCAAAATCAAATTAACATCGGAAAAAGCCGTTTTTTTAGAAATTTCGGCTCCGGTAGAGGCGCGCGCGCACGCGAGGCTTGGGTCGCCGCGGAAAAAACCATACGCAAGGATTAAATTCATTTTTTTTGGCATGCGGAAAAAGCATTACAAAATTGAGACTAAGAAGATGACCAAAATTTTGAAAACCATTGTCGTTTTACTTCAAAATCAAATTAACATCGGAAAAAGCTGTTTTTTTCGAGAAATTCGGTCTCCCGGCAGAGACGCGCGAGCGCGGGATGGAGGTTCGGCGAAAAACCATAGAAAAGATTAACTTCATTTTTTAGGCATGCGAAAAGCATTACAAAATTCAGACTATGAAACATTGA
Organism: Sesamum angolense; assembly: GCA_034509725.1. NCBI lineage: Eukaryota > Viridiplantae > Streptophyta > Magnoliopsida > Lamiales > Pedaliaceae > Sesamum > Sesamum angolense. Next base: position 3,030,540 of record JACGWL010000002.1, read on the forward strand.
CCAAAATTTTGAAAACCGTTGTCGTTTTACTTCAAAATCAAATTAACATCGAAAAAGCCGTTTTTTCGAGAAATTCGGCTCCCGGCAGGGGCGCGCGCGTGCGGGTGCGGGGGTCGGCACGGAAAAACCATACGCAAAGATTAACTTCATTTTTTTGGCACAAAAGCATTACAAAATTGAGACTAAGAACATTGACCAAAATTTTGAAAATCACTGTCGTTTTACTTCAAAATCAAATTAACATCGGAAAAAGCATTTTTTACGAGAAATTCGGCTCCCGAAAGGTGTGCGGGGGCGGTTGTTGGCGCGGAAAAACCATAAGCAAGGATTAACTTCATTTTTTGGAATGTGGAAAAAGCATTACAAAATTGAGACTATGAACATTGACCAAAATTTTGAAAACCGTTGTCGTTTTACTTCAAAATCAAATAAACATCGAAAAAAGCTATTTTTTTGAGAAATTCGACACCGGAAGGTGCGCGCAGCGCGCGGGGCGGGTGTCGACGCGGAAAAACCATACGCAAGGATTAACTACGTTTTTTTGGCATGCGGAAAAAGCATTACAAAATTGAGACTAAGAACATTGACCAAAATTTTGAAAACCGTTGTCGTTTTACTTCAAAATCAAATTAACATGAAAAATACGTTTTTTCGAGAAATTCGGCTCCCGGCAGGAGCGCGCCCGCGCGTGGATGGGGTCGGCGCGGAAAAACCATACACAAAGATTAACTTCGTTTTTTTGGAATGCGGCAAAAGCATTACAAAATTCAGACTATGAACATTGACCAAAATTTTTAAAAACCGTTGTCGTTTTACTTCAAAATCAAATTAACATCGGGAAAGAGCCATTTTATCAAGAAATTCGGCTCCCAGTAGTGGCGCGCGCACGGGGCGGGGTCCCGCTGAAAACCATACGCAAGGATTAACTTCGTTTTTTTGGCATGCGGCAAAAAGCATTACAAAATTGAGATTAAGAACATTGACCAAAATTTTGAAAACCGTTGTCGATTTTACTTCAAAATCAAATTAACATCAGAAAAAAGTCATTTTTTTCGAGAAATTCGGCTCCCGACAGGGCGCGCGCGCGCGGGGAGTGGGGTCGGCGCGGAAAACAAAAAGTAAGGATTAACTTCATTTTTTTAGCATGCGGAAAAAGCATTACAAAAATTGACACTATGAACATTGACCAAAATTTTGAAAATCGTTGTCGTTTTACTTCGAAATCAAATTAACATCGGAAAAAGCCGTTTTTTTTAGAAATTCGGCTCCCGGTAGAGGCGCGCGCGCACGGAGGCTTGGTCGCGCGGAAAAACCATACGCAAGGATTAACTTCGTTTTTTTTGGCATGCGGCAAAAGCATTACAAAATTGAGACAAAGAAAGATCGACCAAAATTTTGAAAACCATTGTCGTTTTACTTCAAAATCAAATTAACATCGGAAAAAGCTGTTTTTTCGAAAGAAATTAGTCTCCCGGCAGAGAGCGCGAGCGCGGGGATGGAGGTCGGCGCGGAAAAAAACAGTAGAAAAGGTTTAACTTCATTTTTTAGGCATGCGGCGAAAGCATTACAAAATTCAGACTATGAACATTGACCAAAATTTTGAAAACCGTTGTCGTTTACTTCAAAATCTTAACATCGGAAAAAAGCCGTTTTTTTTCGAGAAATTCGGCACCCGGCAGGGCGCGCGCGTGCGGGTGCGGGGTCGGCACGGAAAAACCATACGCAAAGATTAACTTCATTTTTTTGGCATGTGGCAAAAGCATTACAAAATTGAGACTAAGAACATTGACCAAAATTTCGAAAATCACTGTCGTTTTACTTCAAAATCAAATTAACATCGAAAAAGCCATTTTTACGAGAAATTTAGCTCCCGAAAAGGTGTGGGGCGGGTTGTTGGCGCGGAAAAACCATAAGCAAGGATTAACTTCATTTTTTTGGAATGTGGAAAAAGCATTACAAAATTGAGACTATGAACATTGACCAAAATTTGAAAACCGTTGTCGTTTTACTTCAAAATCAAATTAAACATCGAAAAAAGCTATTTTTTTTTGAGAAATTCGACACCCGGAAGGTGCGCCGCGCGCGCGGGGGTGTCGACGCGGAAAAACCATACGCAAGGATTAACTTCGTTTTTTTGGCATGCGGAAAAAGCATTACAAAATTGAGACTATGAACATTGACCAAAATTTTGAAAACCGTTGTCATTTTACTTCAAAATCAAATTAACATCGGAAAAAGCCGTTTTTTTGAAAAATTCGGCTCCCAGTAGTGGCGCGCGCACGCGGGGGCAGGGGTCCCCGTTGAAAACCATACGCAAGGATTAACTTCGTTTTTTTTGGCATGCGGCAAAAGCATTAAAAAATTTTGACTATGAACATTGACCAAAATTTTTAAAACGTTGTCATTTTACTTCAAAATCAAATTAACATCGGAAAAAGCCATTTTTTTTTATAAATTCGGCTCCCCGTAGAGGCGCGGAAAAACCATACTCAAGTATTAACTTTATTTTTTTGGCATGCAGAAAAAACATTATAAAATTAAGCCTAAGAACATTGCCTTCCATTAACAAATATTGAAATAACTACAATTAACATTAGAAAAAAAAATTCGACTCCCGGCAGGGGCGCGCGCGCGCATCTGCGGGGTTCGGCAAGGCGCGCGTTGGCGTGGTTTGGCATGGGTGCGCGCGCGCGTGTCTGTGGGTCCCGACAGGTCCGAGCGCGCCCGCAAGGGCATAGTTCGGCGCGTAAAAACTATACGCAAGAATTAACTTCTTTTTTTGGCATGCTGCAAAAACATTATAAAATTAAGAATAAGAACATTACCCTCCATTACAAAAATTGAGATAACTACAATTAACATCGGAAAAAGCCATTTTTTCGAGAAATTCGGCTCACAGCAGAGGCGCTCGCGCGCGTTGGCAGTGGTCGGCACGGGAGCACGCGTGCGCGTCGTCGGGTCCCGGCACGGGCACGCGCGAGCGCGAGGGCAGGGGTCGGCGCGAAAAACCCATACGCAAGGATTAACTACGTTTTTTTGGCATGCGGCAAAAACATTATAAAATTAAGAACAAGAACATTGCCCTCCATTACAAAAATTGAGATAACTACAATTAACATCGGAAAAAAGCATTTTTTCGAGAAATTCGGCTCCCAGCAGGGCGCGCGCGAGCGTCGGGTGGTCGGCACGCACGACGCGTCGGGGGGTCCCGGAGCGAGCGCGCGAGCAGGGCTGGGGTCGACGCGAAAAAACCATACGCAAGGATTAACTTCGTTTTTGTGGCATGCGGCAAAAATATTAAAAAATTAAGACTAAGAACATTACCCTCCATTACAAAATTTGAGATAACTATAATTAACATAGGAAAAAATCGCTTTTTCGAAAAATTCGGCTCAGGTAAGGAGCGCGCGCGCATGTCGGCGTTTCCCGGCTCGAGAGCGAGTGCGCGCCGAGGGCAGGGTCGGGCAGAAAAACCATACGCAATGGTTAACTTCATTTTTTTGGCATGCAAAAAAAACATTATAAAATTAAGACAAAAAATATTGCCCTCCTTTACAAAAATTGAGATAACTACAATTAACATCAGAAAAAGCCATTTTTTCAAAAAATTCGACGGCCGGAAGGGGCGCGCGCGTGCATCGGCGGTGGTCAGCACGGGCACGCGCGCCCATATGCGGGTCCCGGCAGTGCCGCGCGCGTGCGTCGGTGGGTCCTGGCCTGGGAGGCGCGCGCGAGGGCAAGGGTCTCCGCGGAAAAACCATACGTAAGGATTAACTTATTTTTTTTGGCATTCAGCAAAAACATTATAAAATTAAGACTAAGAACATTGCCCTCTATTGCAAAAATTGAGATAACTACAATTAACATCGGAATTTTTTGGAGAAATTTAGCTCCCAACAGGGGCGCGCGCGCGCTTCGTCGGGTTCGGCATGGGGCACGCGCGCACGTCGACGGGGTGGGCACGGGGAGCGCGCGAGCGTCTTCTTGTCCGGCAGGCGCGCGCGCGGGTCGGTGGGTCCCAGCACGGGCGCGCACGCGCGCTAGGGCATGGATCGGCGCGAAAAACCATACGCAATGATTAACTTCGTTTTTTTGGCATGCGAAAAAAATATTAAAAAATTAATAGTGGGAACATTGCTCTCTATTACAAAATTGAGATAACTACAATAAACATCTAAAAAAGCCGTTTTTCGAGAATTTCGGCTTCCAGAAAGGTGCGCGCGCCCATCGGCGGGGTCCTGGTACGGGCGTGCACGCGCGAGCGGAGGGGTCGGTGCGGAAAAACCATGAGCAAGGATTAACTTCATTTTTTTGGCATGCGGCAGAAGTATTATAAAATTAAGGCTAAGAACATTGCCCTCCATTACAAAAATTGAGATAACTACAAATAACATCGAAAAAAGTCGTTTTTTGGAGAAATTCGGCTCCCAACAATGGCGCGCGCTCGCGTCGGCGGGGTCGGCACGGGCCCGCGCGCGTCCGAGGGTCCGCGGCAGGTCCCGGCACATGCGCTCACGCGCGCGAGGGCAGGGGTCGGCGCGGAAACACCATACGCAAGGATTAACTTCGTTTTTTTGGCATGCGGCAAAAATATTATATAATTAAGACTAAGAAAATTGCCCTCCAATACAAAAATTGATATAACTACAATTAACATCAGAAAAAAGTCATTTTTTCGAGAAATTTGACTACCGGAAGGGGCGCGCGCGAGCATCGTCGTCGGGTCCCGGCACGGGCGCGTGCGCTCGCGAGGGCAGGGATCGGCGCGGAAAAACCGTACGCATGGATTAACTTTTGGCATGCGGCAAAAACATCATAAAATTAAGACTAAGAACATTGCCCTCCATTACAAAAATTGAGATAACTACAATTAATATCGGAAAAGGCTGTTTTTTTGAGAAATTCGGCACCCGGCACGGGCGCGCGTGCGCGACGGTAGGGGTCGGCGCGGAAAAACCATACACAAGGATTAATTTCATTTTTTTGGCATGCGGCAAAAATATTATAAAATTAAGACTAAGAACATTGCCCTCCATTACAAAAATTGAGATAACGACATGTGACATCTTAAAAAGCCATTTTTTCGAGAAATTCGGCTTCCGGCAGGGGCGAGTGCTCACGTCGGCAGGGTTCTGCACGGGCCCGCGCGAGCGCGTCGGTGGGGGTCAGCACGTGCTCACCCGATACGGGGGCACGCGCGCGCGTCGGCGGGGTTCGGCAAGAGCGCGAGCGCGAGGCCAGGGGTCGGCGCGGAAAAACCATACGCAATGATTAACTTCGTTTTTTTTGGCATGCGGCTAAAACATTATAAAATTAAGACTAAGAACATGGCCCTCCATTAGAAAAATTGAGATAACTACAATTTTATCGATCGAATGTTGGGGACCAAAATTTTGTAAACTGTTGTCGTTTTACTACAAAATCAAATTAACATCATTAAAGGCCGTTTTTTCGAGAAATTCGGCTCCCGACAGGGGCTCGGGCGCGCGTCGGCTGGGTTGGGCACGAGCACGCGCGCGCGCGTTGATGGGGGTTGGCACGATCGAGTGCGCGCGCGTCGACGGGGGTTGGCACGATCGAGCGCGCGCCCGTCGGTGGGTCCCGGCAAGGGCGAGAGCGAGGGCAGGGATCGGCGCGGAAAAAACCATACGTCAGGATTATCTTCATTTTTTTTGCATGCGACAAAAGCATTATAAAATTAACACTAAGAACATTGTCCTCCATTACAAAAATTGAGATAACTAAAATCTTATCGATCGAATGCAATGGACTAAAATTTTGAAAATCGTTGTCGTTTTACTTCAAAATCAAATTAACATCAGAAAATGCCATTTTTTGGAGAAATTTGGCTCCCAGCATGGGCGCGCGCGCGCGTCGGCGGGGTTCGGCATGGTCGCGCGCGCGCGCATCGACGGGTCCCGGCAGGGCGCGCGCAAGCTCGAGGCAGGGGTCGGCGCTGAAAAACCATACGAAATGATTAACTTTATTTGGTTGGCATGCGGCAAAAGCATTATAAAATTAAGACTAATATCATTGCCCTCCATTACAAAAATTGAGATAACTACAATTTTATCGATCGAATGAAAGCGACCAAAATTTTGAAAACTGTTGTCGTTTTACTTCAAAATCAAATTAGTATCAAAAAAAACTGTTTTTTCGAGAAATTAGGCTCCTAACAGGGGGCGCGCGCGTCGTGGGCTCGGCACGGAGCGCGCGCGTGCGTCAGCGACTCCTGGCACAGGCGGGTCCTTGCACGGGCGCGCGTGCGCAAGGGCAGGGTCGGCACGGAAAAACCATACGCAAGGATTAACTTCCTTTTTTTTGGCATGCTGCAAAAGCATTATAAAATTAAGACTAAGAACATTGGCCTCCATTACAAAAATTGAGATAACTACAATTTTATCGATCGAATGCAGGGGAACAAAATTTTGAAAACTGTTGTCGTTTTACTTCAAAATCAAATTAATATTAGAAAAAGCCATTTTTTCGAAATTCGGCTCCTGGCAGGGGGCGCGCGCGCGTGTCGGCTGGTCCCGACAAGGGCACGCTGTGCGAGGCGTGTCCCGGCAGGGGCGCATGCGCGCGAGGGCAGGGTCGGCGCGGAAAAACCATACGCAAGGATTAACTTTGTTTTTTGCATGCGGCAAAAGCATTATAAAATTAAGACTAAAAATATTGCTCTCCATTACAAAAATTGAGATAACTACAATTTTATCGATTGAATGCAGGGGACCAAAATTTTGAAATTCGTTGTCGTTTTACTTCAAAATCAAATTAACATCAGAAAAAGCCGTTTTTTCAAGAAATTCGGCTCCCGGTAGGTGCGCGTGCAAGCCTGCACGGGGCGCGCGCGAGGGTAAGGTTCGGCGCCGAAAAACCATACGCAATGATTAACTTCGTTTTTTTGGCATGCGGCAAAAGCATTATAAAATTAAAACTGAGAACATTGCCCTCCATTACAAAAAGTGAGATAACTACAATTTTATCGATCGAATGTAGGGGACAAAAATTTTGAAAATCGTTGTCGTTTTACTTCAAAATCAAATTAACATCATAATAAAGCCATTTTTTCAAGAAATTCGGCTCCCGGCAGGGGTGGGCGCGCTCGTCTGCTGGGTTCGGCGTGGGGCGCGCGTCGGCCAATCCGACAGGGCCGCGCGCGCATGCGTCGGCGGGTCCCGCGCGCGCATGCGAGAGCAGGGATCGGCGTGGAAAAACCATACGCAAAGATTAACTTCTTTTTTTTTGGCATGCTGCAAAAGCATTATAAAATTAAGACTAAGAACATTGTTTCATATACATCCAATTTCACTTTCACTTCATCTATTTTTCTCTAACTAAAGTAACAATTTTTTTTTTATATTTCCTTTTACTTTTACTTTCACTTTTCTTATACAGACAAATCAAACAATCACTTAGACCTCGCCGAGCGGCATTCTTTACAAAGTATTAGGTCTCACAGTTGCTCGGGCAAGTTACATTCTTTACAAAGTCTTAGGTCTCACATAGTTGCTCGGGCAAGTTGCCTTGCTTCCAAGGATTGATATATGGGTCTCTCAAAGACATAATGACTTAATGACTAATGTTTTAGGCCTCACATAGATTCACCAATCACACGATAAGTATATTAATGACTAATATGTGACCAATGGACATGAACATATCTTTAAAAAAACAAATCAATCACATGACAAATTAGGGTTGGCAATTTCAACCCGAACCCGGAAAACCCGCCCCGTATGGGGCGGGTCTGGGATGCCATATTTCGGATTCGGGTCGGGTCTGGGGCTGGTTACGGGTCCTATCTCGAACCCGCCCCATTGGACCCGGCCCCGATCCAACCCCGCCTCTTTTTTTATTTTATATTATTAATATATACAATATATTATAAATAAAAAATTATCTTATTATATATATGAATCCTAAATATTTTTTGCATATACGCAACTATATATAAAAATATCAAAAATAAAAAATTAGTTGATAAGAAATTTAATAATTTAGATGAACGTATTTTTTGTCTTATCCAATTCATTTTAGATTGATAATTATATTAAAATATTTAAATCTAAACTGATATTATTTCTTAAAAAAATATTAATTTAATATATTATTTGTATAAATTAATTAGTCGGACGGGACGAAAATTTAGCATGGCAAGGCGAGGCGGGAACGGGTTATGGGGCTGGTAAAAATTAAATGAGGCAGGCCCGGTACGGGTCCAAGCGGGACGGGGGGCGGTTATGGGTCTGGCAAAAATTAAATGGGGCGGGTCTTGAATTCGGGCGGACCCGTACCAGACCCGCCCCATTGCCATCACTATGACAAATATAATAATTAAATATAACTTGTAAGCATGAATGAATTTAGTATGAACGCAAATTCTACTGAATTCTCTTAATACTACGGTACAAATCCACATTTCATTGCTTAGTTTAGATTATATTTAGTCAATGGATATTAGCATTAAAAAGGAATCGCAAAAAACATAAATCCCCATTATTACATTCTTTTTTCATTGGACAAAAGTGTAAATCTATAATAATAAAGAAACACCAAAGACATATCCTTGAAACCTGTTTTTTTTATTTTCTTTTTCAACGCTCAGTTGGTTTCCTCTGCTTAATCAAATTCTCCCAAACTCAATCATGGCCGTCTCTGATGTCACATCAACAAAACTTGCAGCTTGGGGCATTTCAATCTCAAACTCAAGAATTTGAATGAGAAATATAAAAAATGACGATCAAATCGCTAAACCTAATTGAAAAACGAAAACAGTCTAAAGAACTCGATATCCAAGTTCCATCACTTCCAACTGATCCAGTCTATGAGACTATAGTCTGTAACACTGAACCAGGAAAATGCAAATTAAGGCGTAATTCCAACTTTGAGTGACAGGAAAAAGGGGCCACTGTTCTCATACAACAATAAAGTTACAATGGAGCTGCCTTCATTATGCATGACCGACAGGTAACAAAATAATGGCTACTTACAGGGTAACATGGACTTTCACGGAGGAATCAGTTAGAATTACGCCTTTTGTGTTGTCTGCTTTTGGGTGGTCACGACAATTAAACTTGAGCCTCACATGTAGAGGTCTCATGAATACGAGTTCTTCAAGATCTCTCTCCGACATCATCATCAACTTAACAAGTAGATCCTTTTCTGATTTTCTCTTGGCTCCAAGATCTCAGCTATCCTTGCTGCTTTGCTGTCTTGAGTATCAAGGTGTGGATTTGAACTCTTTTTCAGCCTCAAGTAAAGTGCAGCATAAATAATAACCTGGATGAATCAGAAAACGGGAAGTAAATAAGAATCACCAGCAATTTCCTTGGGCTCCAAAAAAACAAAGTGTCGTAAGAAAGGAAGACGTTACTAGCAAGTAGATGTATAAACTAGAGTCGTGCTTGCAATTTTCAACATAAATGAAGTTAGTTGCCAAAATATTCATTAATCATGATGAATCTCCCGATCCGCAAATAAAGAAATTGAGAGAAGCATATACCTCACTTGTTCCAGGGCTAGTGTTGATTGTGCAACCAATACGGACTCTCCCATCCTGCACTTCTTCACCAGGGTGTCTGCTATTTTCTTGCTTACTTGATTCTTCTGGTGGCGTTGAAAAGCTAAGGTTGTCGATCTCATCATACCACTGCTGAGCAGCACCCACCTGAACAGCCAATAATTTGAATTACGAAATAGATGTGTGAAGTTGTGACCAGTTACAGAAAATTATAAGGCTGAGAGTGCAGCACATTAAACACCTGTTCTGAAGACGCAGCCTTGTTCTCTACCCCTGAGACTTCAGCTGCTGCCCCTCTAGCCTGACGCCATATGCATCCTTCTTGTGGTTGTTCCACTAGATCAGTGTGTTGAGGGACATCGACATTCAAGTCTATGTCAACTTTCCCTGAGGCATACAGGCTAAGACTCATTTACTAAACTACTAGCCATCATACTTCATACAAAAGACACATTGCGAGAGGAGAAGTTTCAAGTTGAAAATCAATTGTTCGTAAGAATTGCAACTATTAGAATTTAATGTGGTTCAACTACAAGAAATATCTTAGATTTTTTAGACTAACCTTCTAGAGAACTATAGAAAATATCCTAGATAAATATTCTAGATTGCTCAAAGCTTATTGAGCAAGCAATTAATCTTAACAACAAATGTAATTTCAAGAATCTTCTATGGACAAGTATAAATAGGCATGTAGGATGTGCATTATGTGAGTAGAAAAAAACTTTGGAATACAAGCTACTAGGTTTCTTCTTAAAAATTCTCTTAACATTCTGGCTCTTTTGTTGATTTAGCCTTCACCTTCAATGTAGCCTTTGTTCTCTAAATCTCTAATATTCCTTCAATCAAACAATCCCCCTTTTCTAAAATTAAAATACCGACAGTGCTATTAGAGCCACGTCCGATCATATACTGGGCACATACTCTTATCTTAATCACTTTCTCATCATACTAATTCTATTGTCAAACCACCATGTCCTCACTAGCCAAACAAATTTCAGTCCCCATTTTCTCTAGCAAAAATTTCAATTATTGGGACATTAAAATGAAATACTTTCAATCTCAAAAAATATGGGAGATAGTAGAAGAAGGGGTTACTCTGCCGGAAGATAGTTCCACTTCGTCGTCTGCCGAAAAAGGTAAATTAGAGAATAAGAAGGCAAAGGATTCGAAGGCTTTATACTACATCCAAACAGCAGTGGCCAAGAATTAATATTGCTACATCGGCAAAAGAAGCATGGAGCATTTTGTAGAAGGAATATCAAGGCAGTGCAAAGGTACATATTATTAAATTTCAAACTCTTAGAAGAGATTTTGAAAATATGAAAATAAAGGATTCTGAGACTATAGATGAATATTATACAAAAGTACGTGAATTAGTAAATCAATTAAAAGCCTATGGGGGGATACACCAGAAAAAATAGTAGTAGAAAAATTGCTCATAAGTGTCACTGGAAAGTATGACCTAGTAGTAACAACTATTAAAGAAACAAAAGATATCACCACACTAACTGTCACCGAGTTAGTTGGGTCACTTGAGGCATATGAGAAAAGCGCGAAGTAGGAGAGAAGAAAATTTCTCTTGAAAATGCTTTACTCTAAATTAAATATAAGGTCTCAAAATTATAATAGAAAAGAAGAAAATTTTAAAAGTACAATGGGAGACAAGAAGAAGCAAAATAAAGGAAAATACATGCCATGTCGTATTTGCAAAAAGAACAAATCATCTTGAAAAGAATTGTTACTTTCGGGGGAAACCACAATGTCGAAATTTGCAAAAGGTTTGGACATGTGGAAAAAGATTGTGGGCTCAAAGAAAATCATCAAGCTAACTGCATAGAAGAGAATCACAACAATGATCAATTATTCTACACATGCAACTTAGTAGCCGAAACAGGGGATGCTACCTGGTATATTGATAGTGCCGCTAGCAACCATATGACTTACAACAAGTAGCTTTTTAGAAACTGGACGTGTCATTAAAGACAAACGTAAAACTCGGGGATAACCACATTGTGAAGGTTGAAGGAAAAGGACAAGTTCTTATCAACACAAGAAAAGGCACACGCATCATTAATGATGTTATGTACATCCCTAATCTTAGAACCAATTTGTTCAGTATAGGTCACATGATGGAGAAAAGATACACTCTACATTTTGGAGGAGATTCATGCACTATTTATCACAACAAAGATAAAACTCTTACAATTGTGAAAGTAAGAATGAAGGAGCACAAATACTTTCCAATACAACTCCAATATCTGGGCGCACAGCTATGAAAGCACAAAAGGACCAGTCATGGTTGTGACACAGAAGGCTCGGCCACTTCAACTTCCAAAGTTTAAAAATTCTACATCAAAAGAAAATGATGACAGACTTACCACAAATCCAAGCTGCCGAGGGAGCTTGTGAAGCTTGCTTACAATGGACACAACATAAGAAATCATTCCCTTCATGAACCTCCTAGAAAGCTAAAGCAGTCTTGGAACTCATTCATACTGACGATTGTGGACCAATGAGGACTCCATCAAATGAGCAAAACAGATATTTCATCATATTCATCAATGACTAATCCAGAATGACTTGGGTATACTTCATGCGAGAAAAGTCCGAAGTCTTTAAGATTTTCAAGAAGTTCAAAAATTTGGTGGAGAACCAAAGTGGTCGAAGCATAAAAGTCCTCAGAAGTGATCGAGGAAAAGAATATAACTCAAAATTCTCAACAAAATGGAGTCTCAGAAAAAAAGAACAAAACAGTCACGGCGATGGCAAGATCGATGTTGCAGGAGAAGAACATGTCAAACGATTTTTGGGCAGAAGCAGTCTACATTACAGTTTATCTACTCAATAGGTGTCCAACAAAGGCAGTTCAAAACATGACGCCAATAGAAGCGTGAAGCGGCAAGAAACCTTCAGCCAAACATCTTAAAGTATTCAAAAATAAAGGCACAAGCTGGAAGAGAAAACTGAAAAAGGGATCTTCCTCAGCTACAACACACAGTCAAAAAGCTACAGAATCTACAACCTAAAAACCAAGAACCTAATCATCAACACAGATGTTGAGTTTGATGAAGATGCTATGTGGAACTAGGATGAAGAAAATGTAGAAAGACAAATTGTAATGATTCCTACGGAGACACCTCCGCAACAACAACAAGAAGAAGGCGCTCTAGCACAAAGCAAGCTGAGATGGAGAGGAGTCAACAAGTACCAAGATCACCCAGGACGCCACCACTGTCAGAAGAGACCGAGGAAAAAACTCCACCAAGAAGGACAAAGCTTCTAAGCGATATATATGAAACATGCAACTTGGTCATGATGGAACGAGAGGATTTTGAGGCCACTGCAAAACATGAAGTCTGGATCCTCCAAGCAGAAGAAATGAATATGATTGAAAAGAACAACACATAGGAGCTCGCAAACAAACGAAAAGACAAAGAAGTAACAAGAGTAAAGTGGATCTACAAGACAAAGCTGAATGCAGATGGATCAATACAAAAGCACAAGGCTCAACTAGTAGCAAAAGGATATTCTCAACTTCTAGGTATTGACTACACTGAAACTTTTGCTTCAATAGCTTGTTTAGATACCATAAGAGCTCTTGTTGCTATAATAGCAAATAAAAACTTCAAAATATATCAAATAGACGTATCAACGAAGAAACCTATGTGGAACAACCTCAAGGATTCGTTGCAAAAGGTCATGAAAACAAAGTTCTGAAGTTGAAGAAAGCATTTTACGGGCTCAAACAAGCGCCAAGAGCCTGGTTCAACAGGATAGATAACTCCTCTGAAATACTCGATCCATGAAGTAGTTATCAATGAATAGAATAACATATATGTTCTGCTCATGTGATGGAATCCTCATTAGCTCTTTAGGAGGTTTCTGAAAGGAATAGCTTCTTGTGTTGTTTCCTTTGTAAACAGACTTAGCAAGCTCCCTCGACAACTTGGATTCTTGTAAGTCTGTTATCATTTTCTTTTAATGCAGTATTTTTAAGCATTGAAAGTTAAAGTGGCCGAGCCTCTTGTGCCATAGCCATGACTGGTCCTCTTGTCCTTTCATAGTTGTGCAACCCAGATATTGAGTTGTATTTGAAAGCATCTGTGCTCTTTCATTCTTACTTTCGCAATTTTAAGAATTTTATCTTTGTTGTCATAGATAGTGCATGAATCTCCTCCAAAGTGCAGAGTGTATCATTTCCCCATCATTTGGTCAAAACTGAATAAAATTGTTCTTAGGTTAGGGATGTACATAAACATTATTGATGATGCGCATACCTTTTCTTGTGTTGATAGCTACCGGTCCTTTTCCTTCATGATGTGGTTAACTTTGATGTTTGTCTTGAATGACTCGTCCACTTTCTGAAAAGCTCCTTTGTTGTATGTCAAATGGTTGCTAGCGGCACTATCAATATACCAGGTAGCATCCCCTGTTTCGGCTACTAAGTTGCATATGTAGAATAATGGACACTGCTATGATTCTCTTCTATGCAGTTAGCTTGATGATTTCCGTTGAGCCTACAATTTTTTTCCACATGTCCAAACCTTATGCAATTTCGACATTGTGGTTTCCCCCGAAATAACAATTCTTATCAAGATGATTTGTTCTTTTGCAAATACAACATGACATGTATTTTCCTTTATTCTGCTTCTTGTCTCCAATTGTACTTTTAAAATTTTCTTCTTTTTTATTGGAATTCTGAGACCTCATATTTAATTTAGACTGAAAAGCATTTTCAAGAGAATTTTCTTCTCGCCTACTTCACCTTTTCTCATATGCCTCAAGTGACCTAACTAACTCTCACTGAGTTAGTTTTGGTGATATCTTTTGTTTCTTCAATAGTTGTTACTATTAGGTCATATTTTTCAATTACACTTATGAGCAATTTTTCTACGACCCTTTTTTTCTGGTATATCCTCCCCATAGGTTTTTAATTGATTCACCAATTCACGTACTTTTATATAATATTCATCAATAGTCTCAGGATCCATTTTCATATTTTCAAAATCTCTTCTAAGAGTTTGAAGTTTAATGATACACACCTTTGCACTGCCTTGATATTCCTTCTGCAAAATGCTCCATACTTCTTTTGTCAATGTAGCAACACTAATTCTCGGAAAAATATGATCTCCCACTGCTGTTTGAATGTAGTATAAAGCCCCTGAATCCTTTTGCCTTCTTATTCTCCAATTTACCTTTCTCAACAGACGACGAAGTGGAACTATCCTCCGGCGGAGTAACCCCTTCTACTATCTCCCATAGACTGGAAATAAGTTTTCATTTTAATGGCCTAATAATCATAATTTTGGCCGGAGAAAATGGGGACTGAGATTTAGTTGGCTAACGAGGACATGGTGTTTGGACAATAGAATTAGTTGTGATAAGAAAGTATTTAAGATAAGAGTACACGCCCAGTATATGATCGAGCGTGGCATGTAGCCTTTGTTCTCCAAATCTCAAACTAATCAAACTTATATTCCTTCAACCATCAATACCTTTTCTCAAAACTAAAATACTAACAGCAAGCAACAATCAGCTGATACTATAGCTTTTCAGGAATGCGTGTGGCGATCAACCTCAGATGTTCTGGGAACTTAGACAAACTACGTGTAGAGAGCCAACCAAGCAAAACAACACAGAAAAACAATTTACTTCACATGGTCTTGCTGAGAATTACTCCAAAAAAGATATGTAGCATGTGGTTGGCACAATCTTCCAAGAACTATAAATCCCAAATCTACATTTTTTCCACGACACCAAGGGGGTATAAGAAACAAACACAATGGAGAAGAAAGGACTGCTCAGGAACCAAGAATTTATCATTACTTATATCTGAAGTGCTGTTAGAAAGGCATGTATATTACGTAAGAAAGCA
This sequence comes from Sesamum angolense, assembly GCA_034509725.1. NCBI lineage: Eukaryota > Viridiplantae > Streptophyta > Magnoliopsida > Lamiales > Pedaliaceae > Sesamum > Sesamum angolense. The sequence continues at coordinate 3,045,938 of JACGWL010000002.1, forward strand.
GGAATGACAAATAACTGGGTATAAGCAAGAAAAATAACCTGACAAGAGTGAGGAAATTTTACCTCATATTGTAAAGAAATAAATACCTGGCAATAAACGAAAACATTGTGAATGGTCAAGGTCTCCTGTTTGATCATCACTGTAACATTAGTTAAGAATAAGTCAATCAAATAGTAAAACTAGGTCTGCAGAAAGCACTTTGAAAGTTTCTGCCAAATGCTCATACTTACACAGCATATACTTGCTCCAAGGAGGATGCTAGCCAATAAGGAAGCCCAAGGATTCCAAAGTTTGAGAATTGAATGCTAGATGCTGATCCAGATTCTTTGCTAAACTTAACCACTGTCTGACCAACTTCGATATATAAACCAATCAACATTTTTTCATGAGCAGAATTTAAAATTACAGAAGAATATAAGCAATTACAAGTTAGAGTACCTATATCGCAGAATACAACATGGTCCTGACATGTTGCCACAGAAGACATAAGACCAGCATATGGAATCCCCTCAAATGGACAAGTGGTATCAACCTGCTGCTGTAACCAACCAGCAGGCAGCTGCCTCAATGGAATGCATTTCTCCATGATCATCTGCCCACAGATCTCCAAGATCTTTGAAGATTCTTTCAGGTAATTACAAGTCAGTGAATTGCAGGGACAGTGAACAAGTGAAAGAGAGGAAAAAGGATACCTTTTACAACTTCTCTGATAGAGCCTGATTCCAAATCTATTATCCATAGAGTTCCAAGGCTGCACATATAAGTAAAAAGGTGATAAAATATACTAGCACAGACGAGCTGACTCAACATGCAGATAGAACCGCACACCATAATGACTTTTTTTCTTTTTGGTATTTTCTTTATTCTTTCAAGGGTGGGAAATGAACAGCTGCTAAACTCATTTTCAATAGATAAGTCCCAAAATAGCACATCCCACATATCTACCGTCAGCAGGCAGTGTTACGTGCACACAACAAAATAAAGTCTGGAAAGACACACTCTTTTGCAACATAATTGTGCAAAAATTGCAAAACAATTTTGTTATCTCAACTTTTGGTTCATTACCAGAAATTATCAAGATGAGCTGAATTATTTGCCTTCTAATATCAATACAGTTTCAATTGGCACCGCCAATCTAAAATTGATGGTAGAGGTCCCTATATAAAAAACAATCTGTTCATACCATATCCATTTTCCATGAAGGCCAAAGTATCATATCCAGTAAAGAGAATCCAAAAAGTGCTCGGTGACATGTGAATCTATACCAGCAATATCAATATGTGAACAATGAAACCGATTAATCATAGAACCAGCTGAAGCAGAAAAAGATGCTTCAAAGCAAAGCGACCATAGTTTACTCTACAATCTTCAGCCTCCATCCTCACCAATTTCTTGGGAACTCAGCTCTATTTAAATTAAAGATCTCAATTAGGCTCAGCTTCAATAATCAATTCTGGTGTTGTTTCAGGTACTTGTTTGATTAAAGTAAGTTAGGCCTCAAAGTGTTCAACAAAGTCGTTCGTTTCAGTGCTGAATCAAAATTCATGTCAATAAAGTATCAAAGAAACAACCAAATAGCATAGAACATTTTTCCCTCAAGCCGATCAAGAGAAATATTAATTAGAATAGTAAATGAGGAAAACGCATACTTTCCCAAAGACCAGGTTGCTCTCAACTGACAAGAGTCAAGGACAATCCAGACAATCAAAACAGAGTGTAGAGATGGAATAGGTCAGCATTGATTGATAAATGTTTTTTCATCAGTTTCAGCTGAACCTAAGTCATAAAGCTCATACATGTACTTAAAGCATTGAGAAGACATATCCTAGGTTCATTATGCTTCAAGTTATTTAAAATTCAATAGTTATGTAAAAAGAAGCCTTTAATGATGCTTAATATTCTAACCAGACCCAATAAGATGGCAGTATTCTAGTCCTGGGATATCAAGCACACATATGTTCACCACCATGTTGCACTTCTCTCAATCTGCTAAATAACTCTACTTCCAAAACAGCATAATATATCTAAAAGCTAAAGACTAAAGCATAAAGGTATTATTTATTCACACTCAACCACAAAACAAGTTACATGGTTAGACAAGGTACTAAGTTCAATCTGCAAAGCTAATCGTAAAAGCAATCCGAGGAAACCTTTTATGGCAGTGATTTTATATTTAACTTGTTCTCGGGTTGTATTTCGTCATCCTAAAAGAAAAATAATTCTAGTTCCTATAAGTGCAACCATGAAACACTCATGCAATATTTTATGTTTTTCCCCCCCCCATCTCATTCATGTGAGAGCACCTGTAGAAACCCACTGATGATTTTTCACGCCTAAACCAGAAAAGGACAATTTAATATCAGCCTGCTGTACACTTGCTTATTTACCTTGTAAAGAGACTCAGAAGTCACAAGTACCATAAGGATGCCAAATTAGAGAACATGCAAAAGTTCCAAGATACTACCTAGTTTATATATCATGCAATTAAATTACAAGTGAATAAGGATAACGACAAGAAACCAGGACCTGCAATGTGATTGATGAAAGCAAAATATATTGTGGTTCTACCTTTGGTTGAGTACAAAGACATCATTATCTGATGACCTCAGTATATGCCAAGGAAACAAAAATGAATCAGAATTGAACTCCTCAAATTTCGCCTTTATATTCCGTTTCATCCATATCTTATCCAGAATCCACTTCCATAAACCTTTATTCTTCTTACTACCATCAGTTACTGGGAAAACCGTCTCCACAATCCTCCTCCTCATATCAGCTCTCCTGATGGCATGGTTCTGTGATGAATCGATAAAAATAATTCATTACCAAAGGAACAGAGAGAAACTTACTGAAAATATAGGGCAAGACATCACCATTGAGGGAGAGCAAACAACCAAAGGTAAGATAAGAACTGCATTGCTAAGAGATAAGATAGCAGAGGACTTTCAGGGAATAGAGCATCTCAAAAACCTCCATATAATGAGGATAAAAAGGAAGAATTGTAAAACCTTAACATCCAGGAAAAGCAGGAAAAATGAGGTCAGGCAAATTGAATAAAGAGGTTTACTACTCTATTTTATCATAGCCGACTTTGAGAAACTTAAAAGCACATAGAAAAATCAGATAAATAAGTCATGCTTCCACCTTGGTAACCAAACCTCAGAGATTGCCATATGTTCATCTGGAGATACTGTGTGCTCCTAAATCAAATATTTCAGTCCTGTTTCTTCTTAATTATACTCTAAATTTGCAAAAACTGTTCAAATATCAAAAACTGATTGGTTTTGCAGAAATAGGACAAGACAAAAAAACTTCATTTCAAGCTAAACCCCCCTCAATACTGCCCTTATTACTACCTCAATAGACATGTTTTTGACATAACAGTTGCTGGCCATTGTTTCTTAATCTCAAAGTGGAAGTTTATCTAATAGAATAAAACTTCGCTGCATTGAAGATCAAAGGGTGACCCCGTCAGACCATATACTTTTGACAAAGTTCTCTAAAGACCACAAGCTCTCGAGACTATGTCAGCTCTGTGCCATATGAAGGTTAGTCATGTCTTCTCCTCTTAGGAGTGTTCTCCCTCTTTAAGTATTTTTACATCTAGAGTAAAGAATGCATACCACCTATTGCCATTATCAAATACATAACTCAAAACAATTCAAAGATGCATTGGAGGCTACCTCAGAGTCCACAAAATATAAGCAATTCTCAGAAGCATGATAAAATGAAGCTGCAGGCCTCATTAACTTTGCAATTTCAAACTCTCCATCCTCGAATCCAGGAGAAGAACCAATCTGAAAGGACATAAACAATTCTAAATTGATGCATTGGTTTCATGCATAGTGATAGTTTATTCAAAAAACAACTCCTACCCAGTCCTCAAAGTATTAAAAGGAACATACAGCATCTAAAATTTTCCCATTGCTATTGAACACAACAATCCTGTGGTGATTAACATCAGAAAGGAACAAGTGATTGCCACTCTCATCAACCGAAATGCAACCTGCCAAAAAAAAAAGGGACGGGTTATACTGACCAGCATCACGATGTTCTAGTTACTACCTCACAGAAAGAAAAAATCTATCTATCTGCATATATATATATATATAATATATATATATATACATATTTTCTGAGGCTTGCAAAATTCCCAGAAATACAAGTTTTTCACTGCCAGAGAACAATTGAATAAACATTCCTGTAAGATGCTAAACAATTTGTGCACTTCATTACAAACTTATCCCTCCTGAATCACTTCTTCATCCGCAGTACTTAAAGCTTTGGTGGGCAATGATCAAAAGCAACAAATTATATCAAAATGGCATCATCTCTACTCAACCCATAAATTCTCCAGGCCATCCAACTTGTTCATTTCACTACTGCAACCTTATCTACTCCAAACAGTGTGGCATCTGCACAAAGCATAAGAAGCCTCTACCTGGGAAAGAAAACAGTAAGTTTCGAGAAGCAGAACAAACATCTGGTTCCTTAACAACTTCAACGGGCTTGACCCAAGTGCTTTTCATATCCTCAACATTAGCTCCCCTGCCATTTTCTTCATTCAAATCATGAATGGCTGCCAATGGAACAGCAATTAAAACCATGAGATATTGTGAAACAACTGTTGTATCAAGCATATTAGATCACATCCAAAAGTGATCTAGAATCATAAAATTGAAGGACGGTGACAAGAAACCAAGATGATGATGGTTCAGCCACCCTTTGGACTCCTACAGGAAGAGAATAAGCATACAACTAATCCACTGTCAACATTCAGATCTTCTAATCTCTTGCAGCTGACCTGACGGATGGCAAATGCAGCCAACTTGATGTAAATGAATTGAAAAGGGTAAAAGCAGAAATAAATTTTCCAACCATGACTTCCCTTCCCTTCCCTTCCCTTCGTATTTGCAGAGAGAAGATTTAATGTGTCCTCTAATATTAATAGCTCATAATTTTCAGAAACATCATTAATTTCTAAATGGTTTGTAACAAGGAATTCATGAGAATATATAACATTCCTCAAAAGAAGGGATTCTCATGCTTATCAATTAATACACCATATCACCGCAAAGGAACACTTTGATCAATCTCTATACTACCTATAACCACTATGTTAAGTTGTTAAATTGCATTACAATAGTCATTTGCTTTACACTCTCGGACAAGGGAGAAAAGAGTTGTGCATGAATACCTTGATCAAGCACCTTAAGATCTACATCCTCGCCCAGGTAGACAATAGGAGTCTGGAAACCTTTGGATATGACATAGCAGGATACATTTGCCATCTATGCCAAAAAGAAAAAGGACAAAAGAAAAAACAACAACAATGCACTTAAGGAAAAAATGTTCCAAACAAAAGACGAGACATTATATGTAAATTCAAAAAATAACAAACATTAGCAACAATACAAATTAAAAAAGGAATGAACAACTATTCAACAGTGCACCAAGAAACATTTGGTCCTCCAAGGCATGATACATCAAGAATATTTTGCAATAAAAAAATAACAAGTAAAGGTAAAGTTATTTTTATATTATATAAAAGTGAGTCATTTTAGCCAAACAGAATATGTCTTAAATATCTAAATCTCTAGTCTAGTTGATAATCTTGGCGACAATGAATCAAGGAATTAAAAGGAAATCATAAAGTGTGAATTCAATCCAAAAGAACGCCTAGAGAAGCAAACAATTAAAGAAATAAATCCTAAAGGAACCTGTTATTAAGAAAATTTCTAATGCATGATCCCTTTTACCAATTATATCTTCTAAGGTCAAGGAAATAAACCAGAGGTGGGTCCTCACATAATTTCTCACCTGTGGCAACAATATACTTTCTGAAAACAATTTTCTAGAAAAGAAACCAAGATGCTATTCTCGCATACACATTAACTGAAGAACAAAAAAACTCTTTAGATTGCCAATAGCATTGTTGGAAGATTGTTGTAATCCCAAATTCTTTGGATTGTAGTACCTGTATATATCTTTTTAATTTATATGATGTAGTTTGATTTTATTTCCTTTCCTATACTAGTTAACTAGCTAACAACATGTTTGATGTACATGTATTTATACTCTCGGTGTTATGAATGAAATATGTGTGATAATTTTTCTTCCTCAGATTCTTTCTCATTTCAAGCATCATAACCATATGTGTATTGCACTCTATAAACAAAAGCAAATACAATAATCTATGTGATATACTTATAACAATAGCCAAGAATAATACACACACACACACACACACACAGAGATGGTATTCGTAAATAAATAGTTATAGTCATGCATTACCAATTTTTGCCATTTTCAGTGAATTGTAATCAAGACCCAAATGCTTGGAGAAAACTATCAGTTATAATTTATGATTTACAAAGCACGAAAATAAGTCTTAATAATTCAAGCATGTAACAACAAAGTCTCAGTGAACTATAAGCCAGGAAATAGCACATCTCTGTAAAACGATGGCAGAGCCTATTTGGTAGATATGTGGACAAGCGAGATGCCAGTCTGTGAATCAGTTATTAAGATCAGGTTTACTCCAGAAATTTCAGCTATTTGAGATGTTAGGCATGTAGATAAATCAGAACTGAGCCAACCAGCAGATGCCTTCTGTAACGACAATTTCAAAAGCCCAAATCCCAGCATACCTTGGACAAATCAAGCTCCATAAGATCATAAGGAACTTTTAATAAGTAAAGCTATGGACTACCACCACAATATGCCATCTAATGCTGGATGTAAAATAACCTCAGGTGAGAGACCAAACAAATTGTTACTTGCTCTTTGAATCTATTAAATGATTTTGTAACCAACAACCACATCAAAAACCATTGAAGGTCAGCACCTTACGTCAGGTCTGTTGTAGAAGGTCGGCGACCTTGAATAAAAGCCAGTTCTGTAATTTCCATCTCTTAACATCATATCACACTAGGGAAGTCTTTGACATGATTTCTGTTTTAACATGTATTTGCCACACAGACGGCCCTTTGTGATGAGTGCAGCACTCGCAGAAACTAATTAATGCATCAAACATGATGAATACTTTTTAGCAGGGCAAAACCTTTCTTATCTTATCACTACGATTAAGTTTATTGGTAGAGCTTAATAGAATTATATAATTTTGAGAATTCTCCAAAAAAATGTTGAATAACACATCATTTACATATCATGCAGCACATACATAATACAGTACACGATATCTTGATTTAGTCATATCAAGCTTGGATAAATGACAAACCTCAAAGATATTCTTGTTAGACAACAAGATAGGAAAAGTAACAAATTCCTTGATGATTCTCTGGAGCAAATGCATAGTAGTGTCCTTTAAATGAATTGATTTGCCATACTGTAAACCCACAACTTGAAGGGAAGGGTACCTGCAATATCAAAATGAGTAATAGTGTCATCTACTTGTTTAGCTAGATAATATTCCAAAAGCTTCAAACTACTAATTTAGCTAGATCTTAGATATTCCAAGAGCTTCTAAATATCTTAAGACGTGAATACACCAGTACCTCTGTAAAAGTGATTTTGCTTTTTCAAACATTTTGAAAGTATTTTGACCAGCTTCTGAAGAACCTTCAAGATATTCACCAATGAGAACGAGGAAAATTCCATCTGCCTTAAACAAATTCTTGCATCCTGCAGTTTTATTCAACCAGCAGTGAGAAGAACCTGCAAGTTATCTTGCATTAGAGTCTGATTCAGGACAGCAAAGCAAGAAAGGATATATTACATCTCACGTTTATACTGCTAAAGCTATTGTGAAGTCACTGGTGTTAAGAGTAAACCCAGCCATCACAATAAGAAGTATATAGATATTGCAATCTACGTGATAGATAAAGCAGGCAGGTCACCAACTTCAACGATAACCAGAGGACAAATTCCAGTTTTGTTCTAATTAAAGAGGAATTTCATACGAGAAAAAAAGGAGCTGATATGCAGGCATAGGCTCTTCTGAAAAGACAAAAATTAAATAGAGGTTGAGATATTGTGTCTCTAATCAACCTCTCCATGACCTCAAAAACTCATCTCTTCATCTTCAAAAAAAACTAATAGCACTTAGTTATATTAGCGTGCATACCTGCAAATGATCACTTTTACTTTACTAGGTAGAGCATCTTAAGAAATCGCAGCAGAGGGGAAGCAAGACCATGCAAACATGCAGCAGACATAAGGATACTGTTCCTTGTTCAGATGCACCATGGTGAGGCTATAATGTGTAATGACTCAACAACCAAGGTTTTCTCAAATTACCATCTCAAAAACTTATTGTGAAAGCATCCTGTAACTTATTCATAAGGAGAGCAATATCTTGTATTCCTCCACATGTTTTGAGTCAATTCAACCTTTTCCTCTTAGTTTGAATGTGAATAAACAGTGATAGTTTTAAAACAGCTTCTTGCTCCACTCACCTCTAGGCTGATGAAGGGAAGACCGAATGAAGGATAAAACATCATCCATGATAAGCATCTTATGTTTTGTTTCTGATACAGTGGAATACCTGAAAAAGGCTGTCATTAACAAGTTAGGACAACTAAACAGTTTCCAAAGTAGAAAACAACATTAAGGTATCACAATACTAAATATAGACATCAATACATTGGTATCTACACAGAGACATATATTTCCTTCCGTTAATTAATAACCCACTGTTTTTCCTTACAGGCAAGGAGAAAAAGTTAAGTAAAATCTCAATTACACATATTAATTGCAAAGAAAAATTCGAATATTACCTCTGCCCTTGGCAGCCTGCGAATTCTAGCCACCTATAGATGCTGTAGCTCCCGTTAAACCAGGAAGCAGTCGAACGGCCATCCGCCAAAACATTAATGCCCACCCCAGATAACCGATGAGAAGCACCTACAAAGAAAAATCGACAAATCAAATCAACGGCAACGTCAAAATCCATTCCAAGAAATCAAATCAACGGCAATGTAAAACACTAAAAACAGAAAGCAAAACAATAAACAAACGGCAACTTCAGGTGCTTGCAGTGTTCTTTACCCGGATAAATCTTGGGCAAAACCCAAAACATATGACGCAGTCGTCGAACTCTGGAGTACATCTTCGATTACTCAGATAAACTTACCGGAGTTCCTTGGGTTCGTAACGGAATGCGGGCGCTGATTTTAGCGCGTCAGAGTGAACAGAAACGGTTTCTTGATTTAGGTTTTTATGCAGAGGTTTACCAACGGTCACTGGAATTTAGGTTTTTTATGCAGGGTTTTAGAGGTTTAAGCGAGACCCGAATGGGAAAACGGATACATTCTGTGCCCGGTTACTTGCTCCGTCTTTACTCTACTTTCTTTTCTCATTTTTTCTTTTGATTAATTTGTTTTCCCTGTAAATATTTCCCTGTAATTATTGTGTTCTTTTAATTCAATAAACTTTCTTATAATTAAAATTTTGGGTTTATATAATTCAATAAATGCAAATAATCGATCAATTCAATAAACTTTCTTATAATCGAAAATAAAATTTATTATTTTTATAAAAAAAATAATTATTATCGACAAACAACAAATGTAAATATAAACATACATAATATATTTTTTAACAAATAGGATAAAATGGTATTTAATCAATTAAATTTGTTTTACAAATGATTTTTTTCAAACACTATTCAATAGGGGTGTTCAACAAAATCGTCGCACAGCCCCAATCGATCGACCCAACCCAAACCGCACCGCAATTAGCGGGCTAAAGGTGGGTTGGGTTGGTCTTGGGCTAGTTAAAAAAAGACAATATTTTTGCAATCGGGTTTGGTTTTATGTTTACATAGACCGCATAGACCGCGTTCGACCGCGATAATGATAATAGTAGTAGTAGAAGTAGTAATAATAATATATGAAGAAGAAGATGATGATGATGATGAAGGAGAGCAATAATAATATACTATAATTCTTCATATGTTTATACAAAAGTTTTGACTATGCATAAACTAATATTCAAGACTAATAATAATGACGATATTTTTTATTGTATTGTATAATATATATGTATAAATATGTAAACAAGATCAATTAATTCATTAATTTTGGTTATTGATAATCTTCTATATTTTATGCCGTAGATAAATGCAAGAACTTGAAATAGATGATATCATGATTTTGTTATAATCTTATTACCATCTTATTTTATTTTAAATAATTTTATTTAATATGATATATTATTATGATCAGTTTTTTATATGCTTAATTCGAAATAATAATTTTTTCACAATCTTATTCATAAAAGAATTGATAATATTTTTAATATTTATTTGTATTCTTTTAAAATAAACATATAATCATGTATAAGTGTTTATTTTTACAAATTGTAATTGATATATCATATTTTTATAATTAGTACTATAGAAAAATACATTTATTTTGACAAAATAATTGTAACAAAAATATAAATTGTCACAAAATACTAATATAATTGTATAGATGATTTTCTATACACTAAAGACCGCAAAACCGCCCCAACCCGCCCCAACCCAATTAGACCGCGAAGTGCGGTTTTTATGATCGTTGGGTTGGGTTAGAACTTTCTAAAAACCGCAATTATTTGGTTGGGCAAAAAAAATACCTAAACTGCCCCAACCCGCACCGCATACACTCCTACTATTCAATTTATCTTTTGTTTGTTTTTTACTTTTTTGGAAATACCACAAATTTTTTACTCTGTTATAACTTTCAACTTGTTTTTAAAAAAAATTACTTTTCTAAAGCAAAAGTTTCCACAAACACTCCATCAAAAAGAATTATAGAAAAATTATATATATGAGTAATAGAGTAAATAAAAATAAAAATAAAATACGTACTTTTTTTATCTTTTTGGTTTTATTAGTCCACTTTTCCCTCAAATTTAGACGAAAATAAAATTGAACTTTTAATTAATTTTTATTTTTATTTTATAAAATATACATATACACATATATATCAAACACTTTGTAATATGGTATAAACCTTAAAAAAAATTATTACAAACTTAAAACTTATTCCAATACATGACATTGAAATTAACCCTAGTTGTGGATAAGTGCTTAATAAAAATAAAAAGTTAACAAGGTCGAGCCCCTCCGGGCAACGTTTGTTCCCGCATTTTGCTCTCTATTGCACATCGCTCAAGAATCTCTCTTCCTTTCTCTTTCCATTTTCTTCGGGAAAATGTGAGAAAAAACAAAAGCATTTCTTCTGTGTCATCCTCGGACAACATGGCTTCTTGCAATGATCAGGTTGTTATCTGTAGAGTTCTTGTCGTTGTGTTTCTCTTTGCTTCATATTTCCTGTCTTGTGTTGGAATGTTGATGATCATCGAACGTGTTCTTTGGTTTTTGGGCCCTTCTCTTTTTCGTCCATAAGAGATTTTTGCATTCGGTTTTTCGAGGTTTTTTGTTTTCGGTAGTTTGATGAAGAATTTCAAGAATGTTTAATGATTTAGATATGAACAGGGAAGAAAAAGACTGCATTTTTTTGGATAATGCTCAAAACTTGAAAGCAAATAGACATCCGTTTGTTTTTCTTGATGCTTGAAAAAGGGTTGCATTTTGAATTCTACAAAGGTCGGAATATAATGTTTGTGTTCAAATTCGTTAGAATTGTAAAAAGGATTTTTGTGGTTGAAATTTGATCAGGGAATGCTGCATTGCCTGGAATTTTAAGGCTGCAACAATGAGTTGTTTCTCATGCTTCTCATGTCATGAAAGGAGAGCAAAATATGGTGGCAGGAAACAAGGACCACTTGCTGCCGCTGAGTCGGACAGAGAGGCCTCTCCAAAGTCACAGCCGCAGCCTCAATCACAACCGTTGCAACAGCCACCAAACGGTATAACGGGCAAAGCTTGTCGTTTGTATCATTTTTCTTGTACCAGTTGTAGAGAGGGAAGTCATTTTTTGGACTTCTGCTGATTTTCTCTGAAAATGCCTTGTGAAGTTATGCAAGTCTTTTTAATACAAGAAACTCCGGAATTAGTCCTAATGTTTGAACATTATTGTGCAAAGTACTCAGTTGATGTTGACATTGTTGAGGCATTTGAAACAGTCGAATTTTCTACGCAGATGATCACAGAAAGACAACACAACAACAACAGAAGCAAAAACAGAAGCAACCAATGACAAGGCTACACACGTAGGAGGAGATAACAACATTGCTGCTCAAACATTCACGTACAGGGAGCTAGCCACGGCAACAAAGAATTTCAGGCAAGAATATCTGCTGGGTGAGGGTGGGTTTGGACGGGTATATAGAGGCCGCCTTGAGAGAACGGACCAGGTTTTTTCCCATTATGCTACACCTTTAACATTCAGATTAATATACTTCTAGCACCACTTCGTGCCCTTTTATTTAGTTTCTTGTGATTGAGCTGATCATCAGCATATTTTGTGTTCAGATGGTAGCTGTCAAGCAGCTTGACCGTAATGGGCTGCAAGGAAATCGAGAATTTCTTGTAGAGGTTTTGATGCTGAGCCTTCTGCATCACCCAAATCTGGTAAATTTAATCGGCTATTGTGCTGACGGAGAGCAGAGGCTTTTGGTATATGAGTATATGCCATTGGGATCCCTTGAAGACCATCTACTCGGTATATTTCATTCATTCTCTTGTGTATTTTCCAGACAATTTCTGGATCATAGACCGTTACATAGTTCATCAGTTACCAGACATCAGATAAGTTACAATTTCCACACAGTTGCATTGCATCACAGAACAATGGTTGCCTGAAAATTTTGAAAATTACAAGCCTGATTTCCTTAGATTCCCCAAGGAACTGGAAATACTAGGTTGTTGGTATGAAATATTCCTGATCTCTGAAAACATTAAAATGCTTGTAAGTGTCACAAAAAAGATCATGAGGTCATTACAACTATTAGTTACTTAACCAAGAACGATATCAAAATAGCTTATTGACCGGAAACCTGCTGACTTAATTCTCCAGACATTCCACTAGGCCAGACTCCATTAGCCTGGTCCATAAGGATGAAAATAGCATTACATGCTGCCAAAGGTCTGGAGTATTTGCATGATAAGGCCAGTCCTCCCGTCATTTACCGTGACTTGAAATCATCCAACATCTTGCTGGACAGGGACTTTAGTGCAAAACTTTCTGATTTCGGGCTGGCCAAGCTTGGACCTGTAGGCGACAAATCACATGTATCTACGAGGGTGATGGGAACATACGGCTATTGTGCTCCCGAGTATCAGAGAACAGGTCAGCTTACTGTAAAATCAGATGTCTATAGCTTTGGAGTTGTTCTGTTGGAATTGATCACAGGACAAAGAGCTATCGATACCAGGCGAAAGACCTGAACAACAGAATTTAGTGACATGGGTAAGTTAAACTATCCTCTTTGCTTTTTGCTTCCCCATGTGATACATACCTCAGAAATTGAACTACTTATTCATTATGAAATTCATTCATTGCCAGCATAATGATATATGATATTCTTCTACCGTATCGTATGTAGTTAAGAACACTAATGAACTTCTATAGATGATGAATGCATGAGTAATTGTTATAGTTCAAGCACAGATTAAGACACATCAGAACAAAAGTAATGCCCAATGCGATGAGGATAAAACAATGTGTTTGGCAAGAAAACTGACATAATCTGGCCAACTCTCTGACCAGGCCGAACCAATTTTCAAGGATACACACAGATTCAGCGAACTGGCTGATCCACTGCTTCGCGGGGACTTCCCAAAGAAAAGCTTCAATCAAGCTATTGCCGTTGCAGCCATGTGCATTCAAGAGGATGCATCAAGCCGTCCTTTCATCAGCGATGTGGTGACTGCACTCAGTTGCCTTCCCATGCAGCCAGACACAGGATACATGCCTCCCATTTCAATTCCATCTCCACCATTGGCAGGAAGCCATGTGAGACATCAGAGCGAAATCACAGCCAAGGAACGGGAAAAAGCAGTTGCGGAAGCCATAGCATGGGGCTCTAAGTCAAGGAACAGTTGTGCAAAGTAGCCTGATAATGGTTATTCTTGTGTGAAATACTATGTATCCCCTTGCTGTTAGTCCCTTTTTTTTTCCTTTTTTTTTATTTTTTATTTCTAAGGGTAGCAATTAAACTCTAGAGGGAAGAATTTGCAAGACCAAGAGTTGCAACATCAGTATTTGTGTGTGGTACTTGTACATATCATTCTTATTTGAAATATAAGTTAATTACTTAAATATGTAAGAAGCCTTTGTTTCAGTGTATATAATCAATACTAAAAGTGTAATATAAGTTGGGCCAAGAGCATAGTGAAGGCTCAAAAGGCCGATCATTAGAGTTTTATACCTTATTAACTTAATCATCGGAATGTTGATGTTGGGGAAGACCCCAACACCTTCGATGTCTGTGCAAATTTCAAGTTTATTCCTCCCCTGAGAATTAAGCCGAGCCAGCACGTAAAATCAAACATTCAATCCCACAATCTTGAGATCGATACAATTGTTATTTAGTTAAGAAAATCATTGATTACGTATTATAAGAAACAAAATGTTTTCCATCTTGGAACTTTCATTTTGCTTTTATTTTATTCATGTCTTATTTTTCCATGCATTGGAATAAGAATTTATTGGAAGAACAATTTTCAAGGGCATTTGGGTCCGCCTTCCTTAGTCTTCCAGTCATTGTAGCAGGGGCAACATTCCTTGTGACCGTAAGTTCCGGGTGGGACGCACAGACATGTGTCACAACATTTGTTGCAAAACAATAGACAGTTGTTCTTATGCTCCGTGTCTGAGCATCGCCGGTCGCACTCACTCCCACATCCTTCCAATAACCAAACAAAATATTAATAATGATGATGATGATGATGATGATGATGATGATGATGATGATTTATTATAGTTTTGTGTTTATAATTAAAAATTAAGTTTTATGCTAGTTTGAGTTTAGAATAAATTACATAAGCGACTTTTAAAATTAGGTTTAATTACACCAGCACTCATATTCATTATAAAATTACGAGTACGCTCTTATGGTTGTAATTGTAATTTATTTCGACACCTACAAGGGGCAGAGTCGGGGAATTAAAAAACACACCCCATCAAAGGGCAAAATCGAAACGTGCTCTTCTGATACTTGTTATAATTATAAATATCTCTCTATTATTTGAAAATTTGCTAATGCACATACTGAAATTAACTACTGTCTATCAAATACCTCTTGTAATTGTAAAGTATTTCTTAATTTTTCAAACAATAATTTTTTTTATAATTATAGAAAATTTCAAAGGAGTCCGTTGTAACTTACCCCTAGTAATTTGTAATTTAAAATCATTCTCAGAATGTACTCGTAATTTTAAAAAAAATAAAATATTTCTATGATTAGACATAATTTGAGTGGTGTGAATGTAATTAATCCTTGAATTTATGAAGAAAAAAAATGAATAGTAAAATGAGAATTTGTGACGAACTCACTTTCTAGAGGGACTGGACAGGTGACCTCAGAGGTTGCTGGAGCAAAAGCAATGTTTGATGGTAATCTCTCACCACCCTAATTAGAAAATAGTGTAATATTCGGTTATCTCACACACATACAACAAACAAAGAAACGAAAGCAAAAAAAAAAAAAAAAAAATCAAACTTTTTTTAAAAAAAATTACATTGACACCCCTAAGGTTAGTTTCAAGTACACAAACACCCAATGCTCTTTATAAAATTATAAAAACATCCATTGAGGTTGTAGATATAAGTACAATTACACCCGTCTATTTAGAGCAAAAAACTAACATAAATAACCCTTTTGAAAAATATGAGACTATCACCCCTCAAGAGGTGTATCTGTAATTTATAAAAAGACGAGTATATGTGTACATTCGAACCTAATCCCAGGGGGTAAAAATATAATTTACCATTTACTTTGTGTATATATCAAGACGAGGAAACTATGTGAAAATTAAATATTTCTTATAACCCCTTCTTGCCAAAAAAAAAAAAAGTGCTTAAATTTGCACTTACTAGTGAAACCTCAATGAAAGATAAGGAAGAAACACATAAAAGGATCAAAATGAAATGCAACTTTGCAGAGGAAATCATTCTTGAAGCCCTTTTTTTTTTTTTTTTTTTTCTATAGGGAGATTTTAATTAATTTCAAAGGGTAAGATTGATGTGAATTGCTCTCTCAAGATCCTACTTATATAGGAGGAAATTAGGGCCCACTATACATATGAAATTAATATACACTTTCAATATTACTTGGGATTACACCAATTGATATCATGCTACTAAATATTGATTGGAACTTGTAAATCCCATTACATTACTTACCAATTTTTTTTTATGTAATTCAATTGGAAATCTGGCATAAATCACAATGGTTTATGATTTGATTTTGGCAAAATTCGGTAAATCTTTCTTTTTTTAGTATTACATATATATCAATATAATAATAAGTAAATGAAAAATTAAAATAACTTAACTTTCGATTCAACCAATACATTAATATATGACTGTAAAGAAATTATAATAACTCATATAAAGTGAGACAAACACTCGCATGATAACAGTAAACGAAAAATTACAATAATTCTAAATTCAATCAATATATCAATATATGACTGTAACAAAATACAGTCACTCACATAAAGTGAGATGAATATTCACACGTCAGGTAGAATTGAAGCTCATAATTTCAAACTTGTTCATAATAGCTTAACCACTAAACTAAGATATGATTGGTAAAATTTTGATAAATCTAAACACCATAATTACAGTTTTGGGCCTCATAAGGTTAATTTGGTCTCCTTATGAAAATAGAACAGTGGTCCAATTGGCCCAAGTCCAATAAAGGCCCATTAAAACTCTCTACTTAAGAATGCTAAAATGGGTCCACGGCCCAATTATAGGTGAGTCGGTGACCATGAATCACAACCAAAACAAGAAAAGCATGTACAAATGAAGAGTTAAATTACATTTTTGGTCCTTCTACTTATCCACTTATTTAATTTTGATCCCTAATTTTCTTCATTCTCGATTTTTATTTTTTTTAAATTTGATGATTTTTTGTTTTGCAAACATGAGTGCAAATAATATATAAGATCGAGGCATAACATTTCAAAAATATAAAAATTACACAGAATAATTAACAAATCATAAAATTTGATCCATAAAATTACAAGAATACATAATACACTAAATAATTCATACAATTTAAACTATTGAGCCATATATTTTTTTTTTTAAGGAAATGCAGAATGATTCAAAAAATAATCATAAAAATTGTTTGGAGCCCTAACATTATACGGATGGAAAGGGAGAGATTTTTATCGTAATTTGGAGTGAAATCGATGGTTACGATTGCTTTTATTTTAATTGGGTGAATAGTAATTTACTCTCATGTAATATTGAAAATAAGCAAATTATCTTTATAAAAAAATATATCAATTTATTGCCCTGTATTTTTTTTAAAATGAAACAATTTACCTCCCTGTCGAGTTCGAGCTCATTATATGTCATTCAAGCTCGAGCTCAAGCCAACCAAAAATAGTCGAGCTCGGCTTGTTTATGCCTCTACTCTCAACAGTGTCTCATCTCATGTGCACAACCTCAATGACACTAAATACTTGTGGGAGTATAAAATATTTCTCAACTTCTACCTTACAGATAACCTCATAAAAAATGACCTCTTTATATAGATGAAAAAATATGACTGTTGTGTGGAATAATAACCTATGAAAAAAATATTATAAAACGAGGACAAATATGATCAAAATAAATCATAATCACCAAAAAATGAGTCATAAAATGAGTATTAAAGTCCAACGATCATATAATAATAAATTGACAATAAAATATGTCATTAATGAAAATTATGAAATAATTAAATATTAAAAATAAAATAAAATAAAAAAAAATTAAAGCTTATTTCCAACATGAATGTGTCAGGTTTAAAGAGAAAATGAAATAAGGAAAAAATAGTTCTAATTTGGGGATTTTTCCTAGAATGAGCTGGCCAACCTAACCCTGACAATAATTAGATTGAAAAGAGTTTCAAATGAGTCTATAGACCCAAGATCCATGAATTAAAAAAAAATAAGAAAGCTTAAATAAATAGATTATGTATTTATAAATATTATTCATGACTAGCTTGGAGAGAGTTTAAAACGATATTTCAAAACCCAATCCATCCCAAACTTAGTTAAGTCTATAAAACTAAGAGTTGATATCAAATACAGATAAGATAAGTTAGACTGTAACTCGCTCATGCTATAATGGGGCTTAGCGGCCTAGCCTAGTGCCCCTATTTGCCGTCGATCTATGAATGCATTAATATTAATAAAAGTATTATTTTGTATAAATAAAAATAAATAAATCTAAGCGATGATATACTATTTATTGAAATAAATTAATAATTTAAAATTATTAACTCTTAACTTAAACCAGAATTTTTATTTTTCGACTTTACTCACTCTTGTTTCAATTAAAATAGAATATTCAGTTTAATCATTTTAATGAAAATTAAACTTCATTTATAGATCATGCCATAATTGATCAAGGGTTTGACAATTTAAAGAAAAAAGTATATATTAATAAATGGAGGAAGCTATATTAAATTAAAATAACTAAAAAAGTTATTGTAGCCAACTCCATCTCACATAATTAAGTATTCAATTTTTATATAATTAAAAGGGTAAAATTATTTTTGACATCTAAATTTATGCCCTTTTTTATATTTTGTCATTTAAATTTTTATTTGTAATAATTTACTATCTCAATTTTGAAAATTTGCACTTTAATATATAACACCGTTTTCTAGACTATTTTTTTATTTGAAAAATATCACGTATAGGCCACATAGGTGCATGTCTTTCTAACAGAAAAATTGATTGTCAAATAATCAAATATGATAAAATATAAAGTGCAAATTTATAAATTTAAGATGATAAATTTGAAGGGGAAAAAATAATAATAAAGAATTAAAAATATGCATAATTTGAATAGCAAGTTGTAGTTTACATAAAGTAAAATATATAAATTTTGATCTTGAACCAATTTTATCAGCGAAATTCACCCAGAGAATATCAGAGCAAACTGGTCCAGATTGGTACCTAGGACCCGACTGTTTGACCCAGATATCACTCGGGCAACTGTAAAGAGCAGCGTCCCAGCAAACCCGCAACGGGATTCTCATACGGCAATCTTCGCATAACTTTTGCTTCTCATACACAGAAGATTCCACGCGTCAACAAATCATCAAACTCTCAGCTGGTAGGCTGTTTGCATTGACCTTTTGTTGTATTGTCATTTGTTATCGAAGCTTTTTTTTTTTGATCCATGATTTGCTTTTGCGATTTTAACAGCAGATGTTGCGGATTTGATGGGTTGAATGCCATAGTCATCGGTTTAAATTTATGTATATTTTTTTGGAGCTTGTGGGTTTGCTCCGTTTGCTGTTTTTTAGTTTTTTTCTCCCGTGGGTCTTGATCCGTATGGTTAGCATTGTTTTCGGGCTTATTTTGAGTTCATTTTCTTGTTTCCCCCTTTCAGATTCTTGGCATGAAAAGGTTTTTTTCGCGGGATTAGTTTGCCATTGGAGTTCTTCTGGTGTAGTTGGATTTGGGAGAGATTTCGAGTACCGGGGTGGAGAAAAAGAAAAGGGAAGAGGGAAAACATAGATTGGCAGAATTTGAGTTCTAGAGTCTGTCTGTGTTATTGGACTGATGAAAAATCAAGTGTGGCCATGGGTTTTAGGATTGATTTATATATTTGCAGTTGGAGCTATATGGATTGCTGCTAGTTTTGTGGTACAGTCAGTTGTGGATGGGGGTGTTTCGCCATTTCTTGTAACATATATTGCGATTCATTATTTGTCCTGTTAATACCTTTAGTTGAAATTTTGCGCTACTTGGAAGATAATCATGGGAGTTGGTTGTTTTGGCGAAAAAGAGAGGATACTAATTTACAAGAATTGAGAGCTGCTGAGGAGAAGGTTCTTCTTGAAGATTACGAGGCTGGTGCTCAAGCTAAGGGATTGAAATCAGATGTGATTGTGCTAAAAGGGAATGATGTTGATCATCATAAGGAAGGAGAAGCAATGCCGGAACAGCATGGAGTTCCTGAGTATGTTGGCAGCAGGGGTTTGGATGCAAAAGGGCGTTGGACACGACGAAGAACGGCCAAAGTCAGCCTTTTGATATGCCCCTTTTGGTTTCTGGCACAACTCACATTTAACCTTTCTCTCAAGTATACTTCAGTCACTGTAAGAATTTGGTTTGATTCATTTTTATATTTTTGACTTGTACAAATTGTTCTACATGTGAATAACGATAAGTTCTTTTTTCCTTGTATAGTCAAATACTATCCTAAGCAGTTCCTCCAGTCTGTTCACCTTTTTAGTTGCTCTTGTATTTTTGGGGGAGAAGTTCACTTGGCTCAAGCTGATTAGTGTTCTGCTTTGCATGGGAGGAACCATAATTGTCAGCCTGGGCGACTCAAAGGCAGGATCAAGTTTAGTTGCCTCAAATCCTGTTATTGGAGATATTCTGGCTCTTGCATCTTCAGCATTTTATGCTGTATATACCACCCTACTTCGCCATAAAATTACCAGATGAAGATGATGAAGTACAAGGCCGTGTAAGCATGGCCCAAGTTCTTGGATTCTTGGGTTTGTTCAACCTCCTGTTATTTCTTCCTGTTGCCCTCATATTAGAGTTTACAAAGCTTGAGAATTTCCACGTTCTTAGTGGGAGGGACTTAGGTCTCATTGTTGGTAAAGGTATGATAGTAAAGCTTCAGCTTTGAATTAAAATCTTGATCGACTATATTGAGCTGTTTACATGCCTTGCCCTCTAAGATCTGTAAGGTTGATTCTTTATGTTGATGCTGACCTGAAACTCTTCATTTGTTGGCCCTGATCTTTTGGATCTGTGAGAATTGCTACATATTTATGATGTTTCAACTTAGTCGTATAATTGCATCATTATGAGTGACCTGAATTTTGCAGTTAAGGCTGAAGTTGGCCAACCATGCATCTAAGGGATATTGTAGGGTAAAGAGATGAAGTCCTTACATAATTGCCAAAGCTAGCTATGGTTTACGTTATAGTACCTCTGACGACACCACATTTCCAAAGACCAACTAGGGTTTCTTATCATTTATCTTTTGTAGGGGGGAAGAAGCGAAAAATTAAATGGTATAGGATTTCCGTTACTCGAGTTACATAGGCCATAGGGCTAGCTAAACATTTGGCATCACAAAAAATGGCTCTGTTTCTCACTGCCGACATCATGAATACTTGTACTCCCATTTCTCTGAATGCATATGTTTACATTTTCACTATGGTGATTGTTATTATAGTTTTCCTTTTCTTGTTCTTGGTTTTTTAATTACTATGTACTTTTTTTTCAATTATCTTCTAACTTTTAACTGTTATTAACCTGAAAAGGTTCCATTTTTTTTGGTCATTGTGAATGATGTTTTGCTCATACCTATATAATTGGTCGTTGATTTCCTTTGTGCTTGAAAACTATGTAATTCGTCATCCAATTTCTTAGCTGCCTCAACTTCCCATATGATTATCGACTGAGTTAGACTCTGTCACAACATGCATTTCTTGTTTATATTTACAAGGCCAGATTCAAGATGTAACTTGTCGTCAGGTTTCTGAGACCTGGTAAGGGTTTTAGATAAACATGGGTCAAATGATAATTGGCCTATAAAGTTACTTGGCTATTTTCTGAAAATAGAGTATAATGATCTCTTCTACATCTCTGTTTCAAGGAAATAAGATCCCAGATATTTCATATAACACTCCTAAAGAATCCACATTCGATGTGCTGAAGAACATGTCAATTGATTGTTAACTAGAATAGGTCGATATTCTATGTATCAAGAAATGCGACAGATAATGGTTGACTAGAAAATTCTATTTTCTGTCTTAGGAAAAAGGTAGATGTTGAGAATTAGATCATGATTGGCTTGATCAAAAGTTATGCTGAAGTTACAAGACTGTGTACCATGATTTCTTCAACTTTTTAGTAGTCTTTCTGTTTTTCGTTCTCTTTTCATATTTTTGTTATCTCTTTCGAAATCTTCTTTCCGATGGAATGGAGGATGTAAGTCTGCAAGGAGTGAGATGAATGCCTATGGCATGAGGAACGGGTTTTCACTTTACTCTTTTGCCCTTTTCATGTTTAACATCACCGATCTTGATGGAAAAAATATTTAGGAATCTAAAATCAAAATTTCCTTCACAAAATCATAAAATAAAATCTGATCTGTTGTGTTAAATCTTTGTCTACCATTATTGAATTATTTCCTTTGATCTTCTCTAATGATGTTAAAGTTGTTTCTACCATGTAATATCGAACTCTAATTTTAAAACTTGCACATTCAGGTTTACTGGATAATGTGCTGAGTGATTATTTATGGGCCAAGGCTGTGCTCCTCACGACGACGACTGTGGCAACAGCAGGCCTTTCAATTCAGGTACCATTAGCAGCTATTGTGGACTCACTAACAGGAAATGCGCCCCATCTGTTGGAATATATCGGAGC
This sequence comes from Sesamum angolense, assembly GCA_034509725.1. NCBI lineage: Eukaryota > Viridiplantae > Streptophyta > Magnoliopsida > Lamiales > Pedaliaceae > Sesamum > Sesamum angolense. The sequence continues at coordinate 3,068,421 of JACGWL010000002.1, forward strand.
TGCTGTGGTAATGGTTGGTTTTACGATCCTCAATATCCCTTCAGGTGTTCTTTCTAGAACTACAGAAGCCAGTCTTGAATTGGAAACTTCAACTAAGAATGCAAATGAACATCAAGATGGCCTTTGATACACACGAGATAGTTTCACTTTGGTAGCATCGAGGATCATAACCAATATGTACATTAGTTTAATTGTACAACAGAAACACAGAAATACATATAATTGATTCTTTAGTGTTGTTTTGTTAGGAGTCGGCATACTGACCTTTTCCTGTGAGACTCTGCATTTAGTACCTGAAACACGAAATGTAAAGAAATATAGATACTGTTGAAGCTTTTTTTATGAATATAGTTGAAGTAGCTGGTATTCTTGCCAAGTTCTTTCTTTTATTAGTTGGATACAGTTGTTTGGGGGTTTATTTCTTTTCAAATGTATGGTTACTTTCTGGAAGCAGACAGCATACTCCTCTGGGGAATAATCAGCTTTCATTACCCAGACCTTGTGGCAGCGATCTGTCAAGGAGAAACAGTTCTATAGTACCGTATTATTTCTTTTGATGCATATAAAAAAATTAATCATGTCTGCCCATTGAACCTACTGAGGAAAACCAAGCAGATACGGATAGCGATCTCCTTGATAATCTTCCATAATCATTATGGCAATTTAGATGCTATACACGCAACATACTACAATTGTTGTTGAGTTGCATTAGGTAGGCTTTTGAAATATCGATTGCATAACATGGAACAAAATGCTAACCATGTCATATGCTGTTTGAAGATTCATAACAAGACGTCACTCATAGATAGAGCATCTCATGAGCTCAGTGATAGTAAAGTAAATTCTTTTTCTTTCTTGATCATATGCCGACATCAGTCAGTACGCCTCCTCACAAGTTAACATCCCCACTAGGACTTTTACAGATTTTGCTAATCTTTCAGAACAATGCCTTTGAGAAATTACTTTGGTGACCTGCAATGGAAGTGTGGAATCCAACGATTCCCCCACATTCAATCTTCACATAGAGGTAAAAGCTCTTAACTATTAGTTAGTTACCCTTCCACAATGTATCACTGTGTAAACATCCACGAATGTCGTGCTGAGTATAGCAGTACAATACTGATAGGGAAAAGATGCCATCTTGAAGAGAAATCATACTTGCATAGCTGAGAAATTACATAGTTCGGCAGCAGGGGCAGCTAACACGTACTAATTATGGTAAGTCCCAATGTAAATATTGTTTCCATGAAGAATTTGCTAGACCATGTAAATTAGCATCAATAAGTTCACAAATAATGTTTCAATCATCTTCCAGGAACAAATCTTGATAACTCTAGCTCTGTGCTGTATTCATATGTCCGTATCTTTGCATCACTCTCCTTGTTGCTAGTGCAGCAGCCTCACTTGCACGCAATGTGCCAGTTGCCATGATTGCCGCAAACTCACTGCTAATCTCCTTTTGTACTCTGTTTCGAGCATCTCCAAGTGGATCCCCAGCAACAGCATTATCAGACTGCTTCTCTTGTGTCCCGCCTTCTATGGGAATAGTTCTAATATCAGACTGTTGATCTACATTCCGTGAAGATTCTGTTCTTGGTCTGTTATCAACATCTTTATCCTTTGTCTTTGTGGATTGGGCATTACCCCCATGGGTCAACTTAACAGCACTGGCTGTCTGATTAGACTGAGCAACTGTGGAAGGTCTGAACTGGGGTGCCTGGGGGACTGCACCTGCTCTTAGAGTAGTCTCTAATTGCTGTATCATTGGCACTGCACAAAAACATTTGTTTTTAGATAAGCAAACAACATTTAGCAGAGAAAGATCATCTTACAATCTGTTCAGGATGTACAAGCAATTTTTCAGTTTCTGGCATGTCTATGAATTAGATGACTTCTGGAACCATTTAATTCCAGAAAATATGTCATACAAGCAGACTACAGGAATTGAACTTCCAACCCTTCAATGTTTGGTTAGACATGCTATGAGGATTTGAAATACCATTGTAGCAAGAAATCCTCTAGCAGCATTATCTTTCAAACCTACTCTTGCTATGAATAAGCTTAGAGATGTAGATATCTGTAATGCTCATGTGTAGGATGAGAAAGGATCAACCCAAATACATGGACAGAAATTGGTAAGTTGTTATGATATGATCTTCTAGGTGGAAAGCATTTTTTATCATTAGAAGTTCCAACAGCCAACCAGTTTTTGAGTGGATGCCAGTAGCCAGCTGATAGTTACGATGATCTATTAAGATGTAATGGCAATAATAACCTGGTGACATCACAATTGCCCCACTGCCTTCACTCACACAAGACACATTTTATCCTTTAGATAATCATACGATAAGGAAGGGACTTACAAATGAGAGCACCCATGGGGCTGCTCATAACTTCATTTGGGAGATTCAAGATGTAGTCTGGTATTGAAGCACCAACGAGAAACTGGGCAACCTCATTACTAAAATTGTTGCAGTTATGAGTCAGCAAACTGTAAGTTTCAGCTGTGTAGCGAGGACCAATCTCTTGCAAATACATCTCGAATACATCCTTAGGCACATGCGTAAAACCAAGATCTACAACTCGAATTGGAGTTCCATATGGAGTTGTTCCAGCAGGAGCACTTTGTATGCCACCTCCAAAGTAGTACTCATAACCATATACTACTACTCCAGTATGCCTGCAAAAATTAAAAGAGAATTATATACATATGGAGATCTGAGGTTTTGCAATAGTACAAAAAATTCAATTTTCCATAGGGAGGATGACATTGTAGTAAAGTACCATATTCACAAAATCTATCTATGAGGAAAAACTCGGGAATCCACATAAAATCTGTACTTCAAGCTTTTGGAATTCCACTATATAGAAACAACACTTACAAAGAGATACAACCCTTACCATATGCCTTCAATAGGCTTTCCCAAGAATGTTGTAGATAATTGCCTGGCAAGGCCCTGGCTTAAGTCATACACGTTCAAGGCAACCTTGTAACCTTCCTGAAACAACACAAGGTTTCATAAATTGATATACACAGCAAATTTTAGTAATGTTGTTCTTATGTTCCCCCTGCCATCAAAAACATCTTCTAATTGATCACAAACAATTTGATGAAATGTGTACCTCAGCCATCACTGCCAGTCCAACCAGAACAACTATGATAAAGAATAGAGCGAGACTCTATATCTAAATAATGAAAGCTGACCTACAAACGAAAAAACATTAAGATTACACTTCAGAGGACAGCAAATGTTACTGAGGGATACAAAGACAGAACCCACTAATAGAGAATAACAAAGCAAATCATAAAGCAAAAAAACCCTTTGACCTGCCAGAGAAAAGAGAAGTTTTGGCATCAGGTTATCAATGTCAAATGTGACAATAGAGCCACAAGCAAACATCACCCATCACAGACACAGCAAGTTAGTTAACCTCTCTCTGGAATTTCAAGCAACTTCACTTGAACCCATTGATACTTATCTAACAATTAAAGTCATCTTAAGTTACCTCTCTACATGAGACATGAATGGTTTCCTGAAACAGTGATTCTTTGCATCACGATAATGTAATACAGTCAGAAAGGTACAAAACCTGGCCGTCAACCTAAGATGTTGTCTTACAAACACAATAGAACAATTCCAAGAATTCGAGGACTCAAAAGTTCAGCAAAATCTTGTTTCCATGACTAGCAAAGACCAACGGCCATGTACAATAATAGAGCATAACCAATGGAGACAGTTTGCAATGGAAGAAACAGGATAAAGAGCAGAATTACAAGTTAATGACGAGTATGAGGCATCATCTCGGCACACATTAAATGTGAATAAATCAAATATGACAAAGGATTTGAGGCGCTCATATAAATATGGCAACATCATCAATTAGATTAAGAAGACAACAAGATATTAATAATGTATACTCAATGCCCGAAAAATATAAATTGTCCCCCTCTAATTTAACCCGTACTCCACAACAAACTCCTGCGGAGATATGAGTCTTGCAATCTCCTTCTCCCATACCAAATATCACATCAACTAAAAACACATTAATCACAATGTACCAATCTTCTCACAAAACTCAGCAGCTCCGGCGTATATGTCCTCCAAAAAATTCATTATCAAATATAAAAAAAACAGTCGAAACTTTGCGAAACTACCGGATACCTCAGATCAAAACCGAAGCAAACAAAATTCAAGCGGAGACCACATAAATCATAAATCCAAATCCACAGAGGAAAAAAAAAAAAAAGTCGAAAAATACCACCAAAATAAACTGGAATTATCTGCTCAACAATCCGACAAAAAGTTCGAGAAAATCGAAGCACATTCTCCTAGATAACAAAAGGACGACACTATAGAATTACGTAGAGTACCTGAAGAGAGAGGAATATTACAAAACCACCACAAGCGTGAGAAATTCACACGATCTCAGCGTCTATTTCAGAAAATCTGGGAAGGGCTTTTTATACTGTGTGGAAAAAAAAACAACAAAAAAAAAGATAAAACAAATAAAGAGAGAGAGAAAAGATTCTCTAAAACGACCAGGGGGTTTCCGCTTCTTCGACTTTCTAGAATCTACCACCCAATCATAACCCGACACGTCACTGGATCTTTCATGTTCCCTTTCCTTGTTCAATTTTCTAAGGACAAAAATTGAGCAACTCTTTCAACCTCCTAATTCCAACTCAAATTCTTGTGGAAAATTAAATAAAAATATTGGGATATATATGTCATTGTCGAATTTGTGCTAAAACTCGAATTTAACTTTGCTTTTCAAAATATATATACTTAATTATCGCCGCACGTAATCTTGTGAGCATATAAAAAAGAATTGTAATATAAGATGAAAAAGAAAAAAAAAAGAAATAAACGTGATGCGAGGAGATGAAAAAAAAAATATGTAGTGAGATGAAACAGAAAAAATAAGTTATAATTGTGAAAATTTAAAAAAATATAGAAACTTTTTGTTAGCGAAAATTGTAATTTTTGTCCCACAAGATAAAGAGTGTTGCACTTGTGATCTCACAATTTAAAAATTTAGCATATTTAATCTGAAAAAAAAATATATAGCATTTTTGTCATATATAATAAAAAAGTATAGAAAATATTTGATTCTGTATGATATTGTAGCACTTTTTTGTTCCAAGTTCTATAATTTTTAGCATGTGGGACCAAATGTGCTAAACCATTAATGCGGCTTGTGGCTTGCAGCTCGATCAAATGTCCTATCGCACGAGGTATTGTCCATTCAGGCTTCGTATGAATCTCACGATTTTCTCTTGAAAATGCACCTTGTTAGGAGAGAAGGTTTTAGAATTTATAAGTCACTCAAACTCCTCGTCTATAACCAATGTAGACACCTGTCTACATCATCACCCATAAAACTGTGGACCATCAGTGCAACGATCCCTATGAAATCAAAAGTGCAATTTCCCCTTTGTGAGAAAAAGAACGTGACGAATTAATATGAGAGAGGAACGTAGAGTAGTGGGTTGAGAGAATATATATATACATACGTATATATAATTATCAGATTATTAAAAAAATATTTAACTTAAGACTAATTTTTCTTAGAAAAGTATGAATAAAAGATAAATATGAATATATAAAAAATTGTACGACAAAAATAATTTTATTTATAATAGTATAGATTCACCCAAACTCAGCTCATAATTTTCTTTACATGCGTAAGTGATCGAATTGATCGAATCACATTCGATACATTTATAACTTAGTTTTTCATTATATTATTTAGTTAAATAAAAATATAATAAATTATTAAAACATATAAAAATAATTTGCAATTATGTATGAATAAAATTTATTAATAGAACTAATTGTGAAAATATTTAGTTATCGTAAAATAAATAAATATGACTATGGAAATTTTTGTTAATATATTTTTTAATTAAAGCTGATTACTTTGAGACTTTGAACCTTAATAAATTGGTTGTTAGTCCATTCTTGTTAGGATAAAAGCTGCACATTTAAACATGCCCAAAAAAACATACACAATGCATCATAGATGGATCTACAATCATAGTTGCATGTTGATATTTAATGTAAATCGGTAAATAGTGAATTTGATTTATACATTGTATCGTTTGAAAAAAGTAAAAATTAAATATTAAATAATACAATTTAGGGAGATAAAAATAATTATTCATTGTCAAATTATATATCTTTTATTATTTTATATATTATATATATAAGTGTTGTATGTTTTATATTGTGTTTTGAAAGACAAAATTAATTGTTCATTGTCAAATTATTATGTTTGATTTTGTTTTCTAAGTGTTGGAGTTTGGGAGACAAATGTTGCTATTCATTGTCAAATCATATATCTTTTGGGAAAAATGCAAGCCATCCCCTTTTAATGTACATATTAAATGAAATGTTACTTTATATATAATATATATAATATATAATATATTTAAATACATACTTTTATTAATTAAAAGAAAAAAACTCAAATCCCACCGCGATTGCCACGGGTACCGGCACCGTCAGCCCCGTCGCCACCTCCAAGCATCTCCACCATCGTTGCCTCCGAGCTCCACCCGTTGGCTTGCATAGCATTCCTTTTTTACCACCCTTGTTTCGCTGTCCCATCCAAATTCCCAACCTGCGCCTTCGCCGCCCCCCTCCCTCCCCTTCCCACCCCCATCAATGATTTAGATAGAGAGGTAATTTGTTTTATCAAAACACATGAGGTAATTTGCTTTATTTTCAAAATATATAGAGTAATTTATTATTTTTTTTTTCACGAGTTTTTTTTTTGCTCTATATTACAGGGGGTAAATTGTAATTTTTCCTTTTTTTTTTAAATTCAAATTATAATAAATAATACCAGATATAAACGGAGAATTTTCAAAGAGAATGTAAGTATACTTTTTTAAAAAAAAATTATAATTTTGTATTGTTATAAGGGATTTAAGTGTAATTAACCTAAATAAAAAATTGAAAGGTACCTACCTTCATCTGCACATCTTAGTGCGTTTTCCATGAGAAATCCACTTTTTTTTTGATAAATTTGAGAAATCCACTTCATTACTTCAATTATGCATTAAAATATGTTGATGGGTGCAATAAAATGTAGTTTATTCTATTACAAAAGCGACTTTTATATACACATTTTAAACTAAATCGTTATTATTTTTTTATAACAGTACTATGAATATGATAAAAGACAAACACTTGTAAAAACAACGTCGAATATGCTTTCAGTGTAATAATCCAATATCCAAGTGAATGAATCATTTCAAAAGTTTAGATCGTAAAAAATAGTTAAGATAGCAAAAGTTATATTTAATGGTACGAAGGACGTGGAATTATAAATATGGTTGAATTGTATGTTTTTACATGAATTAATGATCCAATTTTAATTAGACGGTTGGATTTGGAATCAAATCAATACAATCGTGGTATGCGTAGATTCAAGACTCGCTAACATATAAAAATTATGATTTGATTAATTATAGGAGTTTCGAAATATTTAATTGAGGTTTTCATAGTTTTTTTAGAATATGATAGTTTTTTTATAATTTTATATCATAATTATTTTTTATATGCTCACAGATATTGTTTGCGATGATTACTAATATATATATATATATATATATATATATATATGTATTTTATTTTTTTCCAGAAAAAGAAAAATCACCGTGAAATAAGAAAATGATATTGAAACAAATATTCTTTACCGAGGAGTAGGAGGACCCGAGGCCGATTGCCCACGGGCGAATTCCTCCGAATCCGCAGTTCTGTTGAAAGGGACCCTCACTATCAAACCCCTTTAAACATCGAACACATTACACCCCTGTCTTGGCCCACGTCAGCGTCAGTCATACCGTGTTAGGCCGCCGTCACGCTAGCGCCGCTTTGCTAATGAAACACCCGTTCGACAATTAACACGCCCGGATCACTATCCCACCCAAACCTCAACCCGAACCTCAGCCCCCGCCGAGTGCCCCCCAACTAGATACCCCTCCGAACCTCTCTCCGAACTCACATCCTATATGTACCTGCATTTGATTCCCCTTCCCGTGCCTCGGGCCCAGATCCCTACGTGACCGCTTTTTCCAGCTATTTTTCGGCTTTCCGTTGCCGATATTTACTCTCTCTAGCCTTCACTCTTCGAGCTCTCAACTTCCTTCTTCGCTAGAATTCATGAATTTTCTAAGTTTGTTTTGAATTTTCTTTTTCTTCTTTTTCTTTTTTGGGATTTCAGTGCTTAGTTTCTCGCGTGAATTGGCAAAATTGAATAATTTTTGACTGCTCGCGCGCATGCTTGCAGTTGTTGAGAAATATATTTGAATAATCGAGGTGAGGTTTTAGTTGAAATTGAATTGGAGATCGCGATCGCTGTGAGGAATTTGATAAGAACTCGGGAGTTTCGAGTTCATATTTGCTGATTTGAGGTGTAAAATTTGAGGAATTTACTGCAATTGGAAGTGATCGGACACACAAGTGTACGGACTTAGAGATTTTCTTTAACTTAACTAGAAAAGCATCTTTAGAGTAAAGATCTTTTTTGGCTTAAGTCAATTTAACTAGACCGTCTCGTTTTTCTGTGAATTTAGTTCGGATTAGGGTTTTTGGATGCGAGGATCTTGTACGGATCGTTAATGCAGAGTTTGATCTCTCCTGGCAAGTTGACGGTTCTTTTTCACCTTGTTTTTCGAATTATATGTTCTTGGCTTTTGTACTTGTTACAATTTGAGTGTTTTGATTAAATTGCACTAATGCTATTTGGTCTTGATTCCAGTGGAAGAGAAGAAACTAACGGAGTAGAGCCTTCTGGAGTCATTCCTTGGAGTAACAATAATGGCGCAGAGTAACTGGGAAGCAGATATAAGATGTAAAGATTCTCTATTTTTTAGTTTGTAAATTTTCATGTTTTCTTGATTTTCCACTTCTGGGAGAAGTAAGAAAGGATCTCAATGGAATCTTTCTCTTGGTGTTTTATACTTATTGTTTTTGTTGGCAACTATTTGGAAAGTGATGTAATTTTGTCAACTATACTTCAAAATAGGAAAGAAGTTATGATATGACTCACCATCAACAGTGTGAGTTGATGTGTAGAAAGAGCTTCTTTGCTTTTCTCCTAGAAGCTCAAATTTGTTAACTCTCAGCATTGTCTAACGACTCTACTAGAATTTTCAGTTGTTGTGTTTCTATTAATTTTCAGAGTGGTCATTGCTGATAAGAATTTATTTTCAAAATTATTTTGCCAGGCTTGATGTCTACATTCATGACTATTTGTTGAAAAGAAAATTGCATAATTCTGCGAAAGCTTTCATGACAGAAGGAAAAGTTGCCACTGATCCTGTAGGTAAGGGATCTGTGCTAGTTGAATGATTTCTTGTGTCTGGACTCTGGAGTTGTTCAGCCAAACTGGGTATGCCATTTGATCGCTGCCAGTCGTAGGTGATGGCTCAATAACGTAAAATTTTAATTTTGTTGTAGCTATTGATGCGCCAGGAGGATTTCTTTTTGAATGGTGGTCTGTATTCTGGGACATCTTCATTGCAAGGACAAATGAGAAGCATTCTGAGGCAGCTGCAGCTTACATCGAGGTTTCTAAAAATCTGTAGTTCTTTTTAAGTGCTTTAGGTTCAGTTAGATCTATAACTGCCACTGAATTGTATGATGTATCGACACGATACAATACGGACGCGGTGACATGGAAAATTTTAACAAATTAGGACATGGCATGGTACTGACATGGATATACATAATATATATATTTTTTATCATATATATTTTCAATTTTCTCATAAAATTAAACTATGTAATATGAGAAATATCAAGATAAAACATAAAATAAGCATGTCTTACATCTAATTTTTAACCAAAATACATGGCTTAAAAAATATACATAATCACTTGATTCTAAGATGTACGCAAATGAAAAATTTCTAATCGTCCAAATTAGTTAAATCTCATGACCATCTCTTGAAATTTTTAGTAATTTCATCCCCAACTTTTAGTTTGAGAGAATTGAATTAATTCTTTTTCTTTTTTATTCAGAGCAAAACTCTTTCTTTTTTTGGGAAGACAGCCGAAAACTTTTATTTTTGAAATTGGCTTGTTCAACACCATGTCCTTTCTCTTCTTCTTTTTTATATTTTTCGGACACGCATTGTAGTGAATTGTGAATGAGGTGGGTACACATATTGAAAACTTTTCGTTGGTGTTCTCCATTCAACTTCAGACACAACAAATTAAAGCAAGGGAGCAGCAGCAACAACAGCTGCAGATGCAGCAATTGCAACTCATGCAGCAACGCAATGCCCAGTTACAACAACGAAGGGATCCTAACCATCCTCCACTTGGTCCTATGAACTCAATGAACTCTGAAGGAATGATTGGGCAACAATCTGCGAATGTGTTAGCATTGAAGATGTATGAAGAACGAATGAAACATTCAAATTCCATGGATTCGGAGACATCTCCTGGCCTTATCGATGCTAATAGGATGGCACTTCTCAAGTCAGCTTCCAATCAACAAGGGTAATGTATATTGCCTTATTCAACATCTTGGAATTTAAGTTGTCGCAGGGATATTCTTAGTGCAATAGATCATTTGTTTGTCCTGTGGTTGATTCAGACAGTTGATGCAAGGCAATTCTGGTAGCATGTCTGCGGCGTTGCAGCAAATGCAAGGGAGGCCTCAACTGGCAACTGTAACTACTAAAACCATCTCTCTCGTTGGCTGTGCTTGGCTTTAGTCTCTCTGTGCTTCCTCATTGAGTTCAATCATGTACATAATTAAACATTTTGTTTTCTAGGACATTAAAGGGGAAGTCAACTTGGGAGCAACTCAGAAATCTTTGCCCATGGACCCCTCATCGCTATATGGGCAAGCAATTCTTCAGTCAAAATCTGGACTTGGGGGTGCAGGTATAGAACTGAAGTCCAACAAACCAACTCTTTCTGAACATTTATATATATAATTAATTAATTGTATATTATATTATATTATAGATAATGCCTATTATGCTTTTGAATCCAAGATATGGCATAGCAGTGGAAAGTTGATATTTACATTTTGTATGATTAGGTAATCAAAATGGAGAGTTATAAAATTAGATCATATTATGTGTGTACATGTTACAATGTTAAACTGATAAAATTATATGCATTCAGAGTTTGCGTTTTACAGTGGTACCTCATTTCTCCTCCAGAATTTTCTGTGTATGAGTGGCATGTTTCTTGCATCAAGGACCCACCATTTAATGCAACTAATTTTTTGGAAGGCTCGAGTTAATTATCTATATGATAATAACTTAACTGAACAGGATGAGCTTCTGCTCACATTTCTTCTTTTTTTTTAATATTCATTTTCACATTGCTCGCCACTTAGTATAGCACTTTCTCAATACAGAAGATTGTCATTCCAAAGAAAATGCCAACTTTACTGTCAACCTCTTGTTGGTGCCATGTAATGGAGTTCTTCTACTCTGAATCATTACTAGTGATAATTCTTTAGTATAACTTTGATTGATGAAGTCGATGGAAGCATTTCAAAATATAGATCCAACTCTAATATAGAAGTAAACAAGTTAAATGATGTTGATTGTTGAATATATCCAGTAGACTTGGGGAACCATGGGGTTGCTTCCATCATTGTTGATGCAACCATTCTGAAAATTAGTAAAGTTTGTCTTCTAGGTTGCATTATCCAATTACTTGAGTACCTTTTATTTTTTCTAAAGGAGAGAGGGCAAGCTTGATGCCATAGTTGCTAAAAATGCTCAAGGTCCAAAAGGGCCCTTTACCCTGGACCCTGATGCATTGGCGGCGAACTTGTACCTTATTGAAGTGAGGCTTGCAGTTGCATCTTTTTTATGATATATTCAGAAAGTAAAGAGGAAAAGGGGAATAAAAACTGTGATGAAAGAAGAAAGAGATAGCACATGATGGGGCTGCATGTAGTGTGGGGGAAAAGGAAGAAAAACAAAAAAAAAAAAAGAAAAAAAAGGAAAAAAGTAAAAAAGGAAAAGTTTATGTTTCAACTTTCAAGAGCCTAGTGCCTAGTGGTAAAATGGGTGAAACTAGAGGGCAGACAAACATACACCTTGGATTTTTATGTGTGTCTTTCATTTTGATTGTCTACCTTCAGTAAGTCACATGGTATGCATCATGGTGCCTCAATAAAAGTTAAAGGTGCTCAGCGTAGTGGAGGCCTGTCCTTGTTTAGGAAAAGGGGGAACCCCAAAGCCACCTGTTGTGTTATCCAGTTTCACTCTGGACTTCAGTATTTAAATTGCCAAAGCACCCCGTCACAGTTCAGGGCTTAAGCTCATGAAAGTTTGTGTAAACTTTATTTTTGCTTTTTCTGAATCTTGGGCTTGATTCTATGTTGATCTGTTGGTCAATGTGATGGAGTGATGCCAGAACTGTTATGGTTATTTCAGGATTGAGTCAAGGAGTAACTGGTCTTCCACTGAAGGGTTGGCCTCTCACAGTGAGTTTTTCATGCCTTTGATTTTTGCATATTCTTTTCAGCAAGTATCTGACTTTAAGGGAGAGAAATTCTTGAAAGGTAATGCTTAAATATTATATAGGGGATTGACCAAATACGACCAAGTATGGGTTTACAAGTACAAAAGCCTAATCTGCAGAACCAGAACCAGTTTCTCTTGGCATCACAACAGCAGCAGGTTCTAGCACAAGCCCAGGTGCAAGGGAACCTTGGAAATTCATCTAACTATGCGTTTGGAGGATTACCGAGGGGTAATTTTAATGCAAAAGATGGTCAGCCTCCAAGAAATGATGGATCTATTTGCTCCCCCGTGCAGTCTAATTCACCAAAGGTAATACTGTCAATGAAATTGTAAATTTGTGCATGCTATTCAATAATTTCTCTTATGTCATTGACCATTTAGGCATTCTGCATTCATGAGTTATCCAGTACAGACTAAACTTTGCAATTAGGGCATGTTTTGGTTTCCTGGAAGTCGCACCTTTCTCTTATAGAGGAAAAATAATAGCTAAATCATTCCTTCTCAGATTGAATTAATAATAAACCTATAGCACCTAGCATTTTAGGTGAAAAACTATCTCTGGGAAGTAATACTATCTTCAGGTAAAACGTAATTACTTTAGTTTCACTGTATCTCTCACATAATAATGTGTGTAGCCAAAATTTAATTCTCCAGATGTTAACTCTATGATGTTTAATTATCCGAAAGCTTGTGGCATTTTTGCCTGGATTATATAGCTTCCTGGCTGCTGCTTAAGATCTTGACGTAGAAAAAGTTATTTTACAGTTGGCACTAGTTGATACATAATGTTTATCCATGAGATCAACTAATGTCCAAGAAGATTGACACTTAAACCTAAAAGAACAGGATTTTTCCTTTTGCAGGAAAATGAATTAAAGTTTCATCACTCTCGGAAAGGCATTATGTATCTAATGTGCTGTTGTTTTCAATTGGGTATCTATTTTTTCATCATTTATTTGTTTTGTTTATTGGGGGCAGCTTGTTACTTTCTGTGAAGGAATGATTCCCTGGAAGATAGGCATTTACTATTGTCTGAGGAAATAAGTATGGAATTCCTGTCATCCTATGTACTTTCATGGACCAATTCCTTATTTGAACTAATGGTTCTGTAAATTTACTTCATTTCCAGATTGTAATATTGTGTACCTATGCTACTTCCCATGAATGCCCATGTCTCAATATGGCGAAACTGAGTATTGCAGATGGGCCTGCTGTTTGATATAACCATTTTCCTGTCAATTCATTCATGTTTTCTCCTGAAAAGGAGTTTTAAATCTTTCATTATTCCTGTTCAATTTTTTGGTGATTTCCCCCTTGCCGTCATCTCCTTCTCTGCCTATTAAAGAATGTATTTAACTTTTGAAGTCAAAATTTTGAGAAGTTCATTGAGCTAGGGAGTCAGATTTTGCTTCACCAGCAATGTCTCTATATTGATTTTCAAAAAAAGTTTCCTATGATGGTGTGATATGCTGATGTGAAAGCTTCGATTGGACTTTCTTTTTTTCAAGATTTACCTTTTTACCCCTCTGAAATGAAAAATAAAATTAGACCCCCTTATGCATATTCAATCATTTCACAATTAGATAATTGTTGAATTGACTTTATCATTGGATGCTATCAATTGAATGTCCGTTACTCTGAGCAGATGAAAATGGGCCAAATGCAACAGCCTTCATCTCAACAACAGGATCAGTTGCAGCAGCAGCAGCAACAACAGCAGCAATTGCAACAGGTGCATTCATTCTTGTGCAGTTGTTATCGATTTTAATGGTTCAACCACGATAAACACCATAATGAAGCAATTTGTTTTTTGATTTAATGAATGCTCCAAACAGAACCATCCTTTGGATTATCCCCTGCCTTTTCTCATGAAAATACAAAGCAATGACAGCTTTTAATATGAAACAGAGTAACAGGAAAAGAAAACAACATTCTTCATCGGGGCCTGCCAACAGTACAGGGACCGGAAATACAGTAGGCCCATCCCCAGCATCACCGCAATCAACACATACACCTGGTGATGGAATGACTACTGCTAGCAGCCTGCAGCATGTTAATAGTGTCTCCAAGAGTATGATGATGTATGGAGCAGAGGGAGCTGGTGGAATTGCATCATCTACAAATCAGCTTGTAAGAATAGGTTCTGATAAAGGGTTACTTTATATATTAAGTTGTCTGGTTGCCAATGATACACCTTTTGAAATCCTTATGCTTGCAAATTATAGACTGCAAAGGTATATATTTTTATATTTAAGTTTAATAAATATTTTTGTGAGCATCAGACTCGCCTGTGTGGAGAGTGATCTTTATCTCTTTTGAGTGTTTGTTGTCAAGCTAGCATTCTGGGACTTATCTTCAAGAGATTGTGAATTCTGAACTCCAACATGTAATATGTTGCCTTGAATTCATAAAATTATGTACTTCATACAGGATGACTTGGAGAATTTTGGAGATGTCGGTTCCCTTGAAGACAACGTTGAATCCTTTTTGTCACATGATGGAGGAGATGGAAATTTGTATGGCTCTTTGAAACAAACTCTTACTGAACATAAAACAGAGACTTCTAAAGGTGGTTTCCTGTACTGATTATGCAGATCTGCTTTTAGATTGAAACTGCCATCACAACAAAGACGTTCAACTTTAACTTTATGTCCTACTTACAGGTTTTTCATTTGGGGAGGTTGGTTGTATACGGACAAGAAATAAAGTGACTTCTTGCCATTTTTCTTCGGATGGGAAGTTGTTAGCTAGCGCTGGGCATGACAAGAAGGTATTACTTGTCTCCGGAACTTTGTGGCTTTACAAATATTAACTTTCTTGAACAATTACCAATGTTTCTATTCGTGTTACTTTTCTGCTTTTACTTATTGGATATTCTTGTTGGTTTGTTTCCCCCCGCCTTTTTTATTCAGGCTGTTCTTTGGAACATGGACACTCTACAAACGGAGACCACCCCAGAAGAACATCAATTTTTAATTACAGATGTCCGCTTCCGGCCAAATTCAACTCAGCTTGCGACTGCTTCATTTGACAAGTCCGTTAGATTGTGGGATGCAGCCAATGTAATGATGTCCTTCCATTCAATCTACATCAATTTTCACTTTTTGGACTATTGATGATGAAGCTAGAACTAGCAAAAACTATATTCATCATATACCCACATGATCACGCATTTATGACTTTTTCCTTCTTGCATATAAATAGTCTAACCTCATAAATATTTGTGGATTTTGTGATGCTGTCAAATTGCATATATTTGCAATAGCAAGTACTTACTCTATTTTGTTTTTTAATGCAGCCAGGCTATTGTCTACATGCTTACACAGGACATACTTCACATGTCATGTCCCTCGATTTCCATCCTAAGAAGAATGATCTTTTCTGTTTCTGTGATAGTAACAATGAAATTCGTTATTGGAGTATAAGTCCATTTTCATGCACTCGGATGTCCAAGGTTGTGTTACGAACACTGATCATTGATCTCTTAAATTTCCACATGTCTTCTGTTTTCTCGAGTTCGATTTTATTGTTTTGAAGCTAATTCTGGACTGCATGGTGGTGTAGCAAGGAGGCAGTGCACAAGTGAGATTTCAACCTATAACTGGACATCTACTAGCAGCAGCATCAGACAAGGTGGTTTCTATATTTGATGTCGAAAACGACAGGCAAACACATTCATTCCAGGTTTGTGCATTATTATTACCATATTGGTATAGAAGGGCTTATAGTAATTAAATCCATGCTTTGTCCATTGCATCCACTAGTGTTTGTGCATTTAATTTTGCTAGTTATATTAATAGCTTTGATGTGGTTTATACTTTATAGGGACATTCTGGTGTTGTGAACTACCTGTGCTGGGATCTCAGCGGTGATCTCTTGGCTTCTGTCAGTGAGGACAGCATTAAAGTTTGGTCATTGGCCTCTGGAGAGTGCATCCATGAGCTCAACTCCAACGGGAACCAATTCCATTCTTGTGTGTTTCATCCAAGTTATTCTGCTCTCTTGGTGATTGGAGGATTTCAGGTAAATAAATCCCTCCTTCTCTCTTTCACATGCACACACACATAATGTCCAACTAATTATCCTCTTTAACAATTTTGTATGGTATTTTCTGAAATGCCATTTCCATTCTTAGTGAGCAATGAGCATTTACTTGGATCAATGTTGTTTGGGTAGTGGACTGCCTTAATGCAAACTTCTTGTACTTTTCCTGCCACCCTTGGGGGATAGGAAATGAAATTAATAGGTTGTTGCAAGTCTGGTAGTTTCTAATATTTTCTATGCTAATGAATTCCTTCCGTTAGGTTTCTATGTTATTGGCTGAACCTGCATTCCTGCTTTCACTGTGCTGTTCCTATTGCTTGTGGTGCTTTTTCTGAACAGCTACAAGCTGTACAGCAATCATCAAAATCTTCTTGATTAGATAGAAACCTAATTATGTAACGTAAATGCTTCTTTTTTTTACCTTGATGATGTAGTTGATGGAGCTATGGAACATGGTCGAGAACAAAAGCATGACGGTTCCTGCACATGAGAACATAATTGCTGCCTTGGCACAGTCACCTCTGACAGGGATGGTGGCCTCTGCCAGTCACGACAATTCTGTCAAGCTATGGAAATAAGCCGAGATGCCTGGTCTGGTCAGAAATTGTTAAAATTGACATATTCCGGAGACTTGCCATAGCTTAGGGGTGTTCTCTCTGGTCTTTGTAAGAAATGTGAGCTAGTGTTAGGTGTTTGAGTGTCTTCAAGATTTTCGGATCTGACTTTGACTAAGATTACAAGCACATCAACCGGACTGATTGATATATGCAGAGCAAGTGTTGATAAGGATTCGTAACTAGTAACAGGAGTGATGTCCGCTTGTGGGCTATGCTATTCTTATTTGTATACTTTTCCTGCTCAAGCTAATGGGTTTGTCTGAACTACTGAAAACAAGTCATAATGTAAATGACAAGAGCGCTATGTGTTGACGGCATGTGAATTATCATTAAGCATGATGGACATAGTACTTAAATTTTTGTGAGGGTCTCACGTTACATCATGAAGTCTTGAACACCCCAACCCTAGGAAGAGTACCAAGTTTTTCCTACTACATTCATGTTTTTCCTTGTGTTTGTTCAGCAGTAGGGTTTACTGTTTCTTTTATCATCCAAAAACTAGATGCATAAATGACTATACCAACTTCATTGGCTAAAATGCATTTTATCCCTATGTGTTTTGTTGAAAAAGCTAAAAATCCCCTTGTGTTTTCGAAATAGGTTAAATACCCCTGTTTTGTAAACCTCAGCAAAAACACTCTTTTCATTAGTAATTAACGGAAGGTGCATTACACGCGCCCCTTGTGCGTTTGGACATGTTTTTTTACTGATTTTGACTTTATTTTTGAATGCTTTTTACTAAAATACCCTCATGGTATTTATATATTCACATGTATGTATTTTTATTTGTTTTGAATGATTCTTTTGCATTTTCATCTATTAAAAAATAAAATAAATATATTGACCTAAAAACTTGAAAAAAATTATATATATTTTTGAAAATTTATAATTAAATTGAAATATTAAATCAAATTATATTTAAATTTAAATCATTTTTATAATTGTAAAAAAATTGAAATTTAAAAATTATAATTGTGAAATCTTTTTAATTATTTAAAATATCTATTTAATTCAATTTAAGTATAATAATTATTATAATTTTGTAAAATTATTTTAACTAAATAAAATATATATTTAATTATTAAAATTATTTTTAATTAATAAATATATTTAATTAATTATTATAATTATTTAAAATTAGTGTTAATTAACTAAAAAAATATAATTAAAAAAAAAGAAAAACTTGGGGCGGCGGCAATTTTGTCCAGTTGAAGGTAGTTGAAAGCTGGAGCTTTACGAAACGTTTTCAAAGCATCCAAGTTGGTAGAGCTTCAAGCGGGAACTTATCGAAATGAGTTTTAGCAGATCGATCTAAGGTAAGGTTTTGAAAGAAAGGTAATTGAAAACAAATAAAAAAAAACGCCGTCAATAAGAAAGAAGTTCAGTTGTCAATTGTTGCCAGGTAAAAGAGCGACGGCGACGTGACGCCCAAACCCCCTGGTCTGGGCGATGGCGTTGCCGTCGCGGGTATGGGCATCGCCCGCAGAAGGCGACGCCATCGCCATCTCCCTTGTTCTGGGCGACGCGGGTGGAGAGCAGACGCGGGAGGCGGTGGGAGGGTTGCCGGGGGGGGGGGGGGAGCGAGGAGAGGAGGTGGGAGGGTTGCGCAGGGGGCGCGGCGAGAGGAGGTGGGAGGCTTACGCGGGGGGCAGGGCGAGAGGCGGCGGGCTGGGGGTAGGGGTGCCGGTGTCGGTGATTTGGGGGAGGGGGAGGGGGGTGGTAGCCAGCTGGTGGGATGGTTGGGGGATTAATTTCTTTCTTATAATGCATATTTTTAATCAATAAAATATCAGCCCTTGATACATTTAAAATCCAACGTTTAAAATTAATTGATTAGATCTGACGGTTCTGATATAATCAATACAAATCTAATGGTATTAAAATACGAAATAATATATATTAAATAAGGGTATGACGGTCATTTTTTAAAAAAGTTAACGCCGTTAGTTATATTTAACGGAAAGGGGCGATTGAGCTACATTTAAAAAACACAGTGGAGTTTTTAGCCTATTTTTAAAACAGAAGAGAGTTTTATGCATTTTAGCCCAACTTCATTTGGAGGTTTGTGAAAACCCCACTTCAAGTTGATTGCTATAGTTATGGGAAAATTATAACTCAAATCAGGATTAATTGTATTAGAATTAATTATATTATGTGTAATATATTTCGTAGTGTGATTGATGTATAATTTAAAAAAAATGTGATTTTTACTGTGTATCACATTTGTTCCGTAAAAGATTTTCTCAAGAACAAGACCTCTTTTTCCCCCATTGGCTTAGGAATGGAGCAGGTAGGGGTGACAGTGATATGGGTCCCGAGAAATGTGAAGGACGCACATATATGAAAGAGATGAGTGACGGAGATATGCAGAGTGGGAGACAAACACGGACCAATTGAACCTAGCCTTATTGATTACCAAATAGCAAGAGGAAGCAAACAGATATTTGAGGCTCCAATTGTTCATGAACAGCACGAATCAATGAAACAACACGATCCATGAAAATTTTGCAAAATTATATATATACCAACGTAAAAAAGTATCTTAGAATCTTTCAAGTTCTAAATCCCGATATTTTGGGTTGAACTGTTCCTACACTAATCAATCGACCTCTAATTTATATATATTATTGTATGACTGTATATATATACAATCTTTCACATTGACTCTGAACTCTTCAAACTCTCTTGTATATATATAAAAAAGCCCATCGATTAGTAACAGAACCACACTAATTTTTAAATATGAAAATTACATATTTATGGCAAATGTTACATGGCAATTCTTTTTCTTCAAATGCAGTTACATGTTTTATTTTTATTTATAATATTTTTAAAATATGAAAAAATTAGGGTAGTGAAAGCACAGGAGCTGAGCGATTTTGTAACTGGGCCCAGTTGTGTGGCCCAGTAACCTCCGGCCTGCTATTGGCCCATGGAATCAATAATTAGTATCTTCATTACATTACATTCAATCCTTCCTCTCTACATTGCCTTCTTATATTTTCCATTCTTCTCTACGGTTCGACCCCAAATCTTTTTCCAGAACCAGAGGGTACAGATATGGAAGTCCCTGAGAAATTCAAAGAAATGATGGAGAATGAATCCGATGACGACGATGAATTGGAGAAGATCTCTGAGGCTTTTATATGCTGTGTTTGTCGGTAATTTCATTCTCCTCTGGATGTTACCTTTTTTCGAGATATATATATCTCTGTATAATATCTGCTGTCCAATTCTTCGCGCTGATGATGCATACTTTGTTCTAGTTGTTTATGGTGTCAATTTATGCTAAATTTGAGGTTAATTCGTATTTTTTTGTGGCGTTATGTTAATGCTGAATTTGAGGTTAATTCGTATTTGTTTATCGGTTGTGTTATTTCAAATTTGAGGTGAATGTTGTACTAATTATGATATGATGTTATGTTAAATTAGGTGAACTTGTACTTGATTATAATGTTGTGTTAGTTTTAATGTTGATGTGTTATATATTATATATATATATTATATAATATAATATATATATATATATATATATATATATGTTTAGTTTGAGAGAAAATGTATACATGAGGTGCTTGCCTTGAGGTTGTGTCGTGTGCTTTAGTTATTGTACCTTGCCATGGTATGGTGGTGATTGCCTTGGTACTTGTATGTCTGTCCCTGAGTTGTATAACTAAATAAACAGAAAGTGGAAACCGTATTAATATGGTTTTTCGTTTCACCTTTCAATTTTCCTGCCACTATGCTGTTTCTAGATTATACATTCCTTAATCACATTCATGCACAGAGGTAAAATTGGATTTCTGAGTACATTTTACGTCTTTTTTGGGTTATCTTTTGTTATGATTGCTTTCGTGAACTTTGTTATGTACTTCTGCTAGCTTTATGGTCGTTTAGCGTTTACTTTTCACCTGATAATAGACTGACCTCAACTTTATATATTATGTAGCATGTTTAACAAGTCAATGATGTTGTCTTACTTCTTTAAGTTCCAAAAGTTTTGTACTGTCATGTTGAGTAACTGGTAGCTATAAGAAAGTTATATATGCTATTATGGTGCATCTTGTATATTGTATTTTGACAATGTGAAGTTCATGGCAAATAAGGTTTCAGCGTTTTACTTCTTTTTTGCAGAGATCTCCTTTACAAGCCTGTTGTTTTAGGTAAGATTTTACTTCAACTAGGTGGAAACCTGCAAGATATGATCTTTATGACTGTGACTGATTCTCTCCTGTCCCAATGGTGCAGCTTGTGGCCATATCTCGTGTTTCTGGTGTATTCATAAGTCCATGAGTGGCCTGCACAAGTCCCGTTGTCCAATATGTCGGAATCAATATTATCATTTCCCATATATATGTCAGAAGCTTCACTTGCTGCTCTTGAAAATGTATCCTAGTGCCTATAAGAGAAGGGAAAACCAAACTTTAGGTCCGGTTCTTACTATATCTAGTTCTTTTGGTAACTGGCCAACAATATTTTCATGTCAAAACATCTGCAGCTCAACATATTTTATGGTTTTGCATGTTCCAGAAGAGGAAAAGGATATGGGCTACTTCTCCCCGCAAATTGGTGCTCCTGAATACCAGTTACAACCTGAACAAAAGATAATTAAGCCATCCAATGCTTCAGTGCCCTGCTTTTCTGAAACGGACTCATCACTCAATGCATGTTCTGTCAGAGGAGGTGAGACTCTGGACAGTATGGAGCATGTACACTCTGGTTCGGTTCATGATGATATTGGCTTGGGAAGAAAAGATAATGCAGCAACTAGTGCCCCCATTGCTGCAGATAGAAACTCAAAACAGATACAACGCGGTGGAACGTGCAAGCAGGCCTCAGTTGATGATGTGTTATGTGATTCCTGTAACCACATGCTTTTCCGTCCTATAGTTCTTAACTGTGGGCATGGTATGATCCATCATCACCAGTTTTTCTTGTAAAGTAATGTGAAAAATTATTATGGCTTCATATATGCAACTAAGAATTGATATATACCCTGCATTTACCCGACCCATGTATGTTCAGCATTTTGTATCTGCTGCATTGTCCCCCAAACGAGTGAGATGCTCAAGTGCCAAGTTTGTCAAAGTCCGCATCCAGGTGATATACCAAAAGTGTGCTTGGAGTTTGATCATTTTCTGGAGGAACAATTTCCCAAAGAATATGGGTTGAGGAGAGAGGCTTTACAGATGAAGCATGAGCAGTTCCTGAGCGAGTCTCCTAGTCCTAGTACATGTATGTTTGTGTTTGTGTTTCTGTATTAATCCTGTGCTTGTTCTTGGACATATTTAGATTGAAATGGTTTTGAGTTGAACTGAAATAATTTTAATATTCTTCTTTGTAAGGGAATAAATTTTGCTAATTCAAAGCGTGAAACTGGAGTAAGAAATCATGAAAGTTGTCAAGTACCCATTATGGAAGTTTGGTAAAGAAATGGATTTTCAGCATACTTTGCTCTTCAGAATTTTATTTAATAATAGCATGCACCTGCAGAATGTACTTTAAAGGTACTGTTTTATTTCGAAATTACAATTCCGGGTTTAGATATGCTAATATTTAAATTTTGGGGGGAAATTGGCTGATACTTGTTCCACAATGCAAACAATCAAAAGTTGGGTTACCTTCCCAGCAAATCTGACAGAAACAAACTTGTTTCTTATATTTTATTGCTGTTGGAAGGAGTCTCACTGTTGTTTATAGGCCTAATGTCTGATCCTGATGCATGTCCTTTGCATCTATTACTGGTCACTTCTAATTCCAACATTTGGTTTTCAGGTTCGTCAGAAGCTGGTAAAGAAAGTTTCCATTTTTCATTTTCTTCAGGAGAGGATCCTTTGCCATGGTGGAATGCAAGCTCAAAAGTCCATATCGGAGTTGGTTGTGATGCATGTGGGGTATGCTGCTAACTTCGATAACCCAATATATTTACCAGATTGGTTCTGTTTTAAGTATTATGAACTCTATTGAATTTGAACCCTTATTGTTTTCTAAATGTGTAAATTGAGTCTGGTTGAGTTTGAATTGTTGTAGTTTCTCAAACCAAGTTAAATATTTCCTTATCTTAGGCAAAATCATTGATTTTATTCTTATCAGTACTATTAACAGAACTGAAACAGCCTTACGATGGATCAGATGTTGAGTAACAAGTGCATGAGCGAAAACTTGCAATGCCTTCATTTCTTTCTTATTTAGCTAGTCCTGGAACTAATTACTTTTTCCATTCGCTGGAGCCATCTATTATCCCATCCAAAGTATTGCCTTTTAAATGCTTAGTGTTGCATAAATGTGTACTTGAGGCCCTGCAGCCCTGCAAAGATGTTGTATGATGCAGCATATTAACTCGCCTCATTTGTTCGGATGTACATGTACCTTCTTGTTTTCTGCTTAATCTCATAGGCGGGCACCTTTTGCTTTAGTTGCTGCAATTGGAATACTGTCTTTAAAGATTCCACCTTTTATATAGTGCTTCAGCTCCTACGAGAAGATAGAGCTAAATGTCCTTTCCCCCCCTCTCCTCTATGCCTTCAGATTCCAGTAGAAGCACGGAAAACTTAGTCTGACCTGCCATACATGTACAAACTTGGCTTTGTCTAGTCCACTCTTAGCAGAGTAGGTTATGCCTTTTCAACCTCCACTGTATCTGTACGATACATGAATTTTGGAATTTAGCATCACATAGAAGTAGCGTATATTTGTTTCGCATTTCGATGTCCGACAGAATAGAGACTGGCTTCTTGTCTAATGAAATATTTTCACCAATTGGAAGATAAAAAATGTCAAAGGTTTCTAATTGCTTAATGTTATTTGTTTTCCCACTATGGATCAGCATATTCAATCATTATATGCTGTTCACTTAAACTGTATTAACTGTATCATTCTTTGAAATTCTACCTGCAGATGTATCCTATAATTGGTGATAGATACAGGTGCAAAGATTGTGTGGAGCAAATAGGCTACGACCTGTGTAAAGATTGCTATACTACCCGTTCTAAGCTTCCTGGCCGGTTTAATCAGCAGCACACCTCAGAGCACAAGTTTGAAATTGTGAAATCAAATGCAATGCATAACATTATGTTAAGACTTCTAAGGGGACAATTACAAGAAGTTTCTGCTGTCTCTGATGCCCTGCACGAAACCTCAGCCAATGCGATCCCTTCATCCGATAATACCAATGAAGATGAAGAAAATGTTGCTGATGCTACTCGTCCCTCATCTGAGACAGAAGCAAATGAGAGCGAAAATCAGCGGTTGGCATGATAAGTTACAAATTCATGGATCTGCTATTGGATGCACCGGCACAGGTAATGAAAAATGTGCTAGGGTTCTGCCATTCGCCAGCTTTGGTATGTTGTGATCTTTATTAATTTATTCTATTCGCTAATATTTCTCGTTTGCAATGTTGAAGTTCTGACCCAAACCCTCCTTTGAAGCTCTTTCTAGAGATCAAGTGTTCCGATAATTGGCTCGCTATCAGGTCTTCCGGACTTCCAAAAGAGGTATACATTCGTCGATAAATGGATCAACCCACTTCGGAAACGAATATATGTAAAGCAGACTACAGTTTCTGTGTCTCATACTTCTATAAAAGCGGTGTTCCAATTCTTTTAATTTGCCTGTAAATTATGTATTATTGAATCACTAAACCATTCTGAATCTGTACTTGATATTCCATTCCTATGTGAAGTAATAAATGCTGACAGTTTGTAGTTACATTGAAATCATGACTAAGTATATAGATATTTTCCCTGGAACTTCCTCAAGTCATTTCTTGTCCAGAGAACAATTTAGATTTGTCTGATGGAATATGTTAGTGGAGTAATAACAGTTAGAGATGAGATAGAGCACTTCATTATGTTGTTACTTCTTTTAATGCGGACAAATTGAAATGGGGTCATTGCTATTGTTCCTGTAGCAAAAGAAGTCTAGGAAATAGCATTTGGATCGGAATTGTGCCAAGAGACCTAATCTTGATTGGAGAGAGCGAGACAGGTCTTTCATCATCATTATAAGTGGAAACTAGGTAAGGTTGCACCATCAATGCACCACTGCCTTAGTGTTTATATCGCCAGTTTTTTTCATTTGAATATCACAAGTTTAAATGTCATTGATCGGTTAGAGTTTGTCACTTGGTTAAAATTTCTTGATTGATAATACTAATAGCCACAAAATGTTTGTAAACGAGGCTTAATTCAATTAACGAAGTTGAGGTTCCGTGACTTTAAGGTCGTGGGTAACCATACATAGATAGTTTATCTGATATTGATGAATAATATGATTATTATTATTGTTAGTAGTTGTTAGATATTAATGATTGTAATTGATTTATTTAAAAATAAAAATAACAATAATCCATCACTTTCGTTAAGAGAAAAAAGAATAGCCACAAAATGTTTAATTCAATTTATACTTTTTAACAATTGTGATGCAGCAATTTAAGCTAAACTAATGTTACGGTCAATACTTTGAATTACGAAAAAGACTAAGGGCCCCTTTACTTACTTGGATAGGATTACTTTAGGATAGATAAAATTGTGATTGAAATGAGGATTAGCGATGTGTTTATTATATAATATTGTGTTTACAATGTTTGATTAAAATTATCCTAATGTGTTGATTGTTTAGTCTTATATTTACTAACACATTTTCTATTCATGGTAAATATAATAAATGACAATAATACCCTCATGCACCCGTCAATATCACTATTATTTTCAAAAATCAATCAACATAATTGTCTTTTTTTTTTTTTTTTTAAAAAAAAAATTCGTAAGATGTCATTGGCATTAAAATAAATTATTAGATAACATGATTGTCTACAGTCAATCATATATATTGTAAGTCCTATGTCATTCCAGAATAAAATATTTTAATTGATCACAATATAATATACACACGAAATAAATTATTTGATGGACCAATGATATGACAGACAAAAATTTTTCAATATACAATTGATTTTGTTTAATGACAAATTAATTGGGAAATTAAATTTAAATATGAGGGGTTTTTTGGAAAATATGACTAGAAGTGGAGGGTCATATGGAGAGAAAATTTTATTAAGGATTAAATGAGCCAATGGGATTGGTTAATACCACCTAATAGACTTTGATTATAATCATTCCCAAATCCTAATTTGTACCGGGCTTAGGTATATAATAACGGGTTGCATAAAATTAAAGTAAACAAGATATTGTTAAGGATAGTTTAGGATATCAAACCTAATAAGTCTAAGTAAATGGGCCCTAAGTGTAAGTATTTGAAAGTTTTATCCGATGTGGTTCGTGTAAAATGGGTGCAAAATGGAGGGCCCATAAACATGAAAATAAAACAAAAAGGCTAAATTAAATCAAAATTTTCTAAAATTTATCAGGATATTTTTTATTATTCAAAAAATTATAAATATATTTTAAAATCATAACATTTCTCTACAATGAGCCATCACGAAAAAGAATATCTATTAGATCAATATTAACTATAGAAATATTCATAAATTTTCAATTAACAAAATAATAATTATAATTATAACAAAATCAATTGCAATGTACTAAAAAAATGAACATATAATTTGGTGATAATAATGATGGGAAGGAAGAAAGAAAGGAAGGAAATAGAGAGCGTTGAAGTGACGCACCTCAATCAGCGTGCATGTGGGGGCACTTTGCCGCAGCATCAAAGAAAAAAAGAGGACAAATTGTTGAAATGTGAGCAATTTCATGATTGGGTGAGCCTCTCTGCTCCGGGAATTGCACCAACCCTATTTTTTTACCACGCGCACAATTTCCAGGTAATTACCATACCACCTTAATATTTGACTCTTCTTTATTTCTTTCATACTACTAAAATATTTATATAACAAACAAACTATTACCCTCTCACTTTTTATTTATAACAATTATGTTGTAAAAAATTGTGCTAAATAAGTTATCTATTTTATTTTTAATTTCCCAACCATAATATAATTATAAATTAATATATTATTTAGATTTAATCAACTTCGAATGATGGTTGTTTAATCAATTTAATTTTATTAAAAAAATACATTGATTTCGATTATTAAAATATATACCTCCTCAAGAATCGTATATCGTATGTAAAAGTATTTATAGACTACCCGCAAATACAATTTTCACATTTAATGGCATACTGGTTAGTTAGTTCACATAGAAAATAAATGAGACCCTAATAAAAATTAATAAATTGAGTTAATTATTAAACAATCAATCGTTAAAATTAAGAGTTATTGGTAATTAAATAATAATAAAATATTTATAATTATGATCAAATTTGAAAAGAAGTAATTATATTATATGAGAGTGGATTAGCATTATTGAGTGGTAAATTGATGTGTAAAAAGTGTAATTATTCGGGGCAATTGCAAAAGAAACAAAAGTGTTGAGGGGAGGAAAGATTCTGTTGCATTGGGCAAGCGCTAAAGACTGCTAGTAATTATAGGCACTATTATTATATAATTACTGCTAATTAATAATATAATTATGTAAATATTTATATAGTTTGTAATAATTAGTGTTGTACCTGACCTGCACCTGCACCTGCACCCACACGTACGTACGTGTATAGAGTATTGTATATCCGTAGAGAAAGTGAAAAAGTGAAAAGCCAGAAATTAGGGGGAAAAAGAAGATTAGCCACAAGGGGACAAACTGCAGTTTAACTCCATTTTTTTAGCATTCCAATATTTTTTTTATTATATATCCTCTTTTATTTTTTTTGTGGAATTTAGTATTCATGAATTAATTTAATTTTCTTTTTCTTTCATTACAAATATATATATATATATATATATATATATATGAGTGTAAATTACAACGATCTTTCTTGAGATTTGATATAATTATGAATACTCATTTATTGTTTGAAGAACTACAAATACCAAAATTGTTAACTTTGTTCTTACTGTATTTTTTTGTTTTTCAAAAAAAGAATTGGACGGACTGGATGGAAATTTTTTAAAGATTATGAAAAACTTATCCACTTAGTCCATAAAAAAAATAATAAAATTATAGTTTGTAATCCATAAGAATATTTTGGTTAGTTCACCATAAAAAATAGATAAAAACATAATAGATTGAACTGATTATTAGACGGCTGCTAATATCAGGGGAGTTTTGTAATTTTTTAAATGATGATGGATTTTCATAACTATATCGAACCTTATAAAAAAGTACTATAATTTACCTTATATATTAATACAAACACAACGAGCATGCCACATACGATATCCCTATTGTTAGTAATTGTTTGGGTTTAGGTTGTAAAGTTTTTTGAGTTGTGAATGTTTTGATGTTCATGTGTAGTAAAAGTAAGGCTCGACAACCCCTGAAGTTAGGTCTAATTACAAAAAAATTTAGTGTCCTTATAAAATTGCAAGTACACTATTTTGATGCAATGTACATTTGGAAGTATTTGTGTAAAGTTTCGTCATTAAATAGAGGGTGTATTTGTAATTTTATAAAAGATAAAAAGTGCTTTTGTAAACAGACCTAATTTTAGAAGATGTAACGTAATTTACCCTTACAAGTATAACGCATGCTGCCGATGTTGTCCATTTGACTTATATATTCAAATGAACTATTAATCGTTGAATCACATGTGAGCATTAATCTAATGACTCACTATCTATCTGGATACAAAACCACATAAATATAGTCGAAATTTTCTATAATGTTTATAATGATGTATGTTAATTGGAACTAATGTGAATTCTAACTGAGAATGTGTTCCTTTCCTCACATTGAACACATAATATAAGTTACTTATAAAATATTTACATATTATCCATCAACACAATTTACATATAAGTAGTGAAAAACTTTTATTAAAAGTGATCCGTTCTTATAAGATGAGGCATCAAAGGTAAGCCCTATACTATTATGATTTACAAAGAAGTTTGATAGCATAAATCAAATTCCCTTATGGTTGATTTATTGAGGCACTAGATGATAATCCAAGTGCTAATCATCTCAATTATACATTTGAATTCTTCAAAAATAATAATCAATAATTGCTAAAAATTTAAAAATAATTCTTCTAGCTATTGTGATATGGTGAAATAAATTACAGGGTAAATCACAACATCATCTCATTATGTTTGATATAATTAGAAATATCTTTCTATTGCTTGAGAAATTAAAAATACCCTTCTTAAATAAAAAAATAATTATGTAGCCCCTAAAAGTGAGGTCAAATTACTATTTTGCCCTTGTTGATCTTAAAGAAAAAGATATTTGCAAAATATAAAACAAATCAAGGATGGGTAAAGTAAATGATTTATAGGACATAGTCCGTAAAAATGTTTTAAGAAATTCTAATATATATATATATATATAATTCTGATTTATAATCGGAAAATGTATTTTTGTCAACACCATAGAAAAAAAAATTGAATAGAAACCTAACGAAAGCTAACGAAATGGACTCTTTGTCAAATGAACGCTAAAATCAGGGAGATATTTGTAATTTTCAAACAACGATGATGTATTTATAATTATATTAAATATCAGAGGAAATGGATATATACTTGTCAAAGAAATAAATATTGTTAAAATCAAATATAGTAAAATTAGTTTGGACCCATTAGCAAATTACATACCATTTTCAATCTTGACCATATTTATATATATGTATTTGTCAAAAATTGAAATAGTTCTTGAAGAAATGAAAAGAAAACAATGAGAATAACACATCATGAAAAATCGTGATCCCCCTTTAGCACCTTTAACACACATCAAATGTATTATCCTTTTTATTGTAAGTGTAAGCGTGAATAAAGCAAAAGCTTACTATCTTCAAAAGAAGAGCAGTTCAAAGAAAGGCCTAAATTTTCTCAACTTTTTTTTCCCTTTTATTTTTCCTTTTTTCACTTAGTCAATTAGTGTGCTTTAATATTATACACAAAGTCAAAAAAAAAAAAAAAAACTTAAAACAAAATTATTTGACATTTGAAAAATTGGAAAATTAAAGTGTATGTTTTGACAAGTTGTTCATCATATGATTTTGATTTAAGACGATAACGGGTTCAGGGATAAATCTAAAAAAGAAAATTTGAGAGAATTAAAAAATTATACTTACATATTCTGTTCACAATTTGGTTGCTGCGAGAGGGGGTTGAGGGATCATCGATTTATGTCAAGCTGGGAAAAATATTATTTTTCACTACAATTAATTATCATAGTTAAAAGAAAAAAAAAATTATGGTAGATACTAATTAATCACAGCTGCGCAATGACTATTAGTCGTTGTTTATCGAAGAGAGGTCAAAATATTTGCTATAGTTAAAAATTGTATAATATATTTTGGCAATATAAAAATAGCAGATGTGGATTCATTGCGGTTGAAACATAAATTTTTACATCGATTTTATCTTATCAAAATAGATGGTATTGATTTATTACGATTTTTAAATCGTAGTGTTTTATAGTTTTGCTGTAATGGGTTGTTTAGGTTTGCGATGGTTTTCATGAATTTTTTTTATAATGAAATTAATAATTTGATATTATTAATGTTATCTGCAGTGTGATTGTACTTATCTCTGCACCAAATCCTTATTTTAGTGTTTCACGCGCCCCTATTCATTAAACTATTTTTACACTGAGGACAAAGGTGTTTAATGGCTTCTCATGTAATTAATTGCTAGCATGTAATGAAAATGCTGACTTTTGCAATTACATAAATTTTTAATTTTATCCATCATTTAACACTCACATGTCTGAAAAAAATAAAAAATTAATATATGAGAATATTAAATGATGAGTAAAAATAAAAATTTATGTAATTTGCTTGATAACGTTAGCATTTGTCGTCCAAACTCTAACGAAAGAGGGTTAGGTGTAAATAGTGAATACTCAATAGGGGTGTAAGTGTAAGTTTATTTTTTTTAGAGGAAGGAGAAAGTATAATTTTGTATTTTTAGAGAAGGTCTATGCATAATTAATTCTAATTATTATAAAACCATTTGTTATGCTAATAGTACGACGAAAATAAAGCACAAAGTACACGATTAAATAATTAAAATCGATTGAAAAATTCAGAAAATGAATGGATATTTGTGCTCTTAAAAGCCCTTGCAGAATTCATGTGATTCTATTATTGAAATTTGAGACTCAATGCTAAAATCTAAGAAAAAATTTACATAATATTTAGTAGAAAAATATTTGAGGGGAATTAAATGAGCAATTAAAGGGGTTTGTGTAATAAATTATATTGAAAGTGTGTCTGAAATAAGTCATAAACAAGTGATGGAATTTCACTGTGCATTTGACTTTTGTCTCTTCATCATTAATTAATGTATTGTCAGTGTAATAATAATGAGTAATTTTAAAATGTTAATCCTTTGCAGGAGATAGACTGAGGGTATTTGCAGATTTGATTATATATGAAAATTACCTTAAGACATGAGCTTGAAATGACCCTTGTCCTATGGGGTCAAAAGTGTGTTAATTTATGGCATGTGTTTGTTTGTTTCATGCAATAACTAATTTGTGTACAATGACATATCTGCCCTTCAAAATATGCCCTTGTAATTGTCTTGAAAATCACGAAATTTGATCTGGGTCGAGATCGTGAAACGGTCAGAATCACGTTTGACTGATATGGTAATAGTATATCGATCCCAAAAGTGAATTGGAGTTAGCTGAAATTGAATATGTTAGATTTGTTGAGGTAGTCCCCAACTAAAATCGTCCATTTCTTACGCTGGGAGTTTGGGATCTGATGTGGATGCCACATTTGGACTTATGGATATGATTTTAATAGGATAAATAGCGTTGAATTTGCGTGTTATATGTTCTGGTCGTACCGATCGAGCCGGATTGGGTCCACACCTAATGATGTGCGTGATCTCTATAGTTGTCCGATCAAACATGGATCAACATTTAATGTAAAATCGCAGAACTCAACAATGTCTACGAGGATACACCCTCCACATGCCAGGTACGATTTTTACTACATTTACCATTTTCTCGAGCTTCACCTTTAGACGACTTTACTGATTTAAGTATCGAAGAACTATAATCCAGGTCATTGTCGTGTCGTCCTCGCTCAGCTTGTGGTTGCAAGTGTACTTGAGAGAGATTTAAAACTTAAGACCGAAGTTAAGAAGCATTAAATATAACTAAATTTTGGCCTCACGTCGAAACCTAAGTATGTAATAAAGCCGAGGAATTATATTTCAAAGTGATAAATACATACACAAATGATTGAGATGATGCCAATTTATAAGTGGTTCTATCTAGTAGCATAGTATGGCTTCATACCGTCAAATTTGGGCTATCAGTTTATAAATTGATGACGATTGGAATGGAATCGTAACTAACCTAAATAAAAATATGAATTCAACGATAAAGAATAGATTTTCTCATCGCACCCTTAAACTCCACGTATATTAATTTTTCGTAAGTTTATGTGTATATTTTATCTCAAAAATATTTTTTTAATTTTAAAGTATGTAAAAAATACCTTACATTATGCATAAATATTGATTTTTTGTGCCACTCGTTGCTAGTTAACTAAAGTTCCAGTATATATCATATATTAAGTGAAAGGTTTTAAATACTTTTAGTTAATTTAAAAAATATATAAATAAGTATACATATATAGAGGTATTTTTATTACTAACTAATTATTTGTAAAATTTTTAAAATGTGAATATATATATATTTTTTATAGATAATAAAATAATTGGTAAATGGAAAAGAAAGAAAAATAGAATGCAAACGAGGAAATGAGGGAAAAGGGTAAAAATGAGATTTCACACGAGTAGAAAATACAAGGCAAGCCGGTCCCCCCCGACCCCCACCCCACCTCAACCCTAGCTTTACAAACCCTCCCCACCCTCATAATCCCAATTCTTCCGTTTTTTTCCCTCCTCTCTCTCTCTCTCTCATGAAATCAGTCCTCTATTAGGCTCTCAGGACAGCGTGATAGTGATATGGGGAAATACATTCGGAAGCCCAAGACGATGGGCGACGTCGCCGTTAGGGATGTCTCGCAATCCTCTCTCGGCGTTCGCACTCGCGCCAAAACCCTAGCCCTCAAGCGCCTCCAGTCCTCCTTGGCCAGTGTCGATGCTTCTCAGCAGCCGCACAAGCCTGAGTATCTGGAGCTCCGTTCTAGGCGTCTTGAGAAACCCCCGCTCGTCAGGCAGCAACTCCAGAATTCCAGAAAGAGTCATGCTGCGAAACAGGGGTTTGTTTGCAGAGATAAAGAAGGGCCTCAAGTTGAGAGTTCCCCCAGAAGCCGTGCTCTGGGTCGGGTGTTCCTGTCGGTGAGGCCAAGGAAGGGGATGGATGCTATGAAAGGCAAACCGGAGGTTTTGAGATTGGGGATACGGAAATTGAGGCCTCTTTAGGGGAAAATTATTTGGATTTGGAGGCTAGGGAAAGGTATAATACTTTTTATATTGTTATATTATTTTAGGTTTCTTGCTCGTGGTAATTGATTTTCTCATGTAAATTTCGTGTCAGAATTACATGTGTGGTTCTCATACTTTCACAATCTTTTGCTGGTCTTCGTGTTTTAATTTTATTTTCTGGTAGAAATATTATTTGAGTGAAGGAGTGAGAGGAAAATACTTTTGGTTTCGTTCTTTCTTTCTTTTTATCTTTTATCACTGTGTTATTGTGGGGAATTGGTGTCCGAATTATACGAAAATACTGTTTTAAGCTATATACTTTTTTACGCCATACTTTTTTTCTGTATTTTGATTATGTGTCTCAAAGATTGTATTCTTGAAATATTGGTGGAAAAATAGCTTTTTATTACATCCTTTAAAGCAGTAAAGTAGGTATTTGGGCGTTAAAGAAAGGATTCTTGGCCTTTTGAGCCTCATGTATTTTTAGGTTTTGTTCAAAGATTTCTTTGTGATGGCTTTAATTGTTACTTTTAGAAATTAGAGTTCCTTTTTCCCTCACGGGTACCACTTCTTTTTTATTTAGATTTGTTCTCCTAAGGACTACTTTCTCTCCCCTCTCTTCCTTCACCTGGTAATGAACGTTATTTATATAAAGAGAGTTGCTGCTGCATTTAAGATTTCTCGTTTTAAAACTATGGTTTGGAGTTTTCATCAAGAAATAACCCTTTGCTTAGAATTTTGAGTGCTTCTTTGGGCAAAATGTGGTGGAAAAGTCAAATGTTTCTTCCTTTTTCCCTTACTTTGGTTCACCTTTATATGGTTATATGCGTTTTCCTGGACGTTTTAACTTTTCTAATGTGTAACTTGTTTCAATTTATTGTGTCTGCAATTTTTTACAAGTGTTCTTGGTTCTGCTGCAAAAAAGCTGCCCCAAATTCCCAATTACTGTAAATAGGACATTTATAGCAGACTCACATCCCTTAATTACATATGTAGTTTGTTAGTATATTTTCTATATAGCTGGATTTATAATTTCTGAATGGACATTGAGGTACAAGAGCTGCTCAGGATACCTTTGTAGTACTGTCATAGTGTTTTAATTGTATGGTTATGCAAGTGTCATAATATCTAGTTTAACCAGAAGAAACATACGTTTTCTGGAAGCTTTTCCTTGATTGCTTTAACACCATACTGTATTTGTTACCAACAATGTATTTTCTTCGTGGGTCACAGAAAACTGTAAATTGTACTGGTTCCTTTGTTCCCAGTATGAGTATACAAGTATCATGCATTCCCCTTTCTACTGTAATAATTATTTATGAAGAGACTTTTACATATAAGGAATAGTTGATGTTGATGAGTTCTGTGTTTTTATCAGGAGCACTAGGGAAAGCACCCCATGCAGTTTGATCAGGACCGCTGATACTCCCAACGCCTGGATCTTCCACGAAGCGGAGAAGTCCTATTGTGGCCAATGAAAGGGTACAAAATGCGCTTTCTTAGAAGTATTCCTACAGCTCATGAAATGGAGGAATTTTTCACTCGTGCAGAGCAGCCGCAGCAGCGCCATTTTATAGAGAAGTATGTCTGTTCTTCTCTAGTATACTACTATTTTCCTCTGCTACACTGAGTTGAAATCTCTTCGAATGGTTTAATCTGATAGGTGAATTCTTAGCTAACAAGCCTTATCTTCGATTTGGTTATCTCTGCAGGTATAATTTCGATATTGTGAATGATTTGCCCCTCCCTGGACGTTACGAGTGGGTAAGAGTGACACCTTGAGCAGTGTAAATTGTTTGACTTTACGCCCCGTGACAACTGTAACTTGTCAAGATCAGATGCTCACTTAGGAAGAAGGTAGAATTACTATGTTACTCCTGCAATCCTCAATGCTGTAAAGTGAAGCAGTAGCAATGAAAGAAGTGTAATTTTAGTGATGTAGAATATTAGGCCCCTGGGAATTGCAGACTAACCATTTAGAAGTAGAATCCGCACAGAATGTAACATTAGGTCCATCCTTGTAATTTGCAGGCAATCATAGTTAGGTGCTAATTTCTCCTTTTCATGTTGACTTTGGTATTTGGTCCTTCCCCTCTCCCCAACGGAATGTAGCAGCACAGACACCATGTTCGACATCTTTCTGATGTCGTCAACTGGGGCACTAACGGGAAATAAAGTTAAGTTGATTATACTTAAGCTTTTACTAAATAAAGCGAGATTCTCATGCGATTGAACGGGCTTTCTTGTTGCAGCTTTGCTTAAATTAGAATGAGAACATAACATTGGAACTGGTAAGGAGTGCTTGATGTTTTTCCGTATAGGGTTTTAGACTCCTGGCCTAAGCATTTCATTGATGAGCATTCTGTGGATGTGTTAACTCTGTGTGTGGTTATAGACTGCACGTATGAGGACTGTGTAGAACCTCTGTTAACCGGCATCATAAGGGTGGTTTTCACTGTCCTCTTCATCCAATAATCTTGGATGGCCTGGCTCCATCTCCATGAGCCCTATTTACATTAAATGAAGGCGATTGAAGTTACTGCCGTACTCTGATATTCATAAATTCGGAAGATGACAACCCCATTTTCTTGTTGAAATTGGCGACTTTGATTGTTGATGACA
This sequence comes from Sesamum angolense, assembly GCA_034509725.1. Classification (NCBI taxonomy): domain Eukaryota; kingdom Viridiplantae; phylum Streptophyta; class Magnoliopsida; order Lamiales; family Pedaliaceae; genus Sesamum; species Sesamum angolense. The sequence continues at coordinate 3,104,587 of JACGWL010000002.1, forward strand.
AGCGATCAAGAACTTGATCAGAATTCAAGTCCAGACACACAAAACACAAAATATGATGCTTGAAAACAACCCCTCGTATTCACATGCTCTTCTCAACACAAAACCATGTTCCCTCAAGTAAAATCTCAGTGGTGGGCATCAGGTTCTGAACCCTGTCGGGGATAGATTTTCCAAACTCTTACCAATATTAAGTGCATGTCACCTTCCTGAACATAAAAGCTGCTCAACCCAAATCAAGTGGGCATTTATTGAGTTCAAGTACTTGCATGGCCAGGCCTCATCACCCCCCTTGGCTTCTTGCAACCTAAATTTTGGTATGCTTCACATGGTGACATTGCACGGACCTGACCTGACCTGACCTGCCCTGCCCTCCCCACTCTAATTTATTTTCGTTTCTTTCCTCATGTTTCTCGAATACATTTTCTTTCTTCTGTCTCAAACTCTTAACCAAATATGCCCAGACCTTGATGTGAAACTTGGCTGTTTTCTTGCACATTATCTTGTACCTGTCATTTGGACATATTCTGCATTAATTTTGGTGTGATGCTCGACTCTTCATTGTTTAAGGGTTGCGTCTGTCTTTCGGGTTATAAATCCTATTCCATTTAATATATGCGCCACATATATACAAAATATTTTTTTTAAATATAATAGACGTACGGCAATCTTAATTTACAAACGTGACGTAAATATACTTAATGAAATAGACGATGTAATAGAGTTTGGAACAGATAATCCAACCCCAGTCCAGGGTAGTTTCCAAAAAATCTCCTTTCGACAAACTGAGTATTTTGTTATTAATTGTCTTTTGTCAAATTTGTTTAGTAATAATGGCGTGTATTGATATTATTACTTTGTGGTATAAAAGATTTGATGAGATGGAATTACAATATAGTATCTGCAATGAAATAGCGTATTTAAATTTGTAAAAATAAAAACAAATGAGATTTTCCATTTATATTTAGTGAAAATTTAAAGAAAAAAGAGGTACAAAATGCATACAGAAAGGCTTTAAATATTGTTGTATTTGCACATGCATTGATTGTGCGTTGATATTAAGGCAATTAAAACTCTCTTCATTTAAACTTCTTTTGATATTGTAAATGAACAAATTATCCTATATTGAAAAAAAAATAGTAATTTATCTCTTTATATTTTAAAAAATATAATAATTTACCATCTCGTATTTTGCAAAATGAAGCAATTTTGAAAGATTCATTTTAAAAAATATACAAGGAGGTAAACTGCTATTATTTTTTTATAAGAAATAATTTATTCATTTATAATATCACGTAGAAATAAATTGCATTAAACCCATTATGTCTTTTTTAATTGCACTAGATAGATTCAAGAGCTTTCAGTCCGGTCTTCATGATCATTGAATCTTGCTGGTGACTAACCATTGGAACTTTATAGGACGAAGAATGCAATTTTACCAATCTAATTAAGTTCACCTCCACATGTAAAGTATGGGGTTCAAATAGTAATTACTTCTTAATTATGGGTTTCATAAAATTAAATTGAGAATAGGTGGGGAGGAGATTTGAATTATGTAGAAGTATGATGCAGCCTAAACCCAAGATTTTATATATATATAATATATATATATATATATATATATATAGGCATAATAGCCACTTTTTCAAAAAATGAGTTAGGAAACCCTCTAAAGGCCCTGTTTGGCATATGATCCATTCTAATTTTTTTTTTTTTTTTGATGAGATATGATCCATTCTAATTGGTTGGTGTGTTTTTGGCCCGTGATAAATTGTGAACATGGTTTGGGTTTTTTTATTTTTATATTTAAAAATATATAATAAAAATATGATTTTTTTAAAAAAAATTATAACACTATTAGTACAAGTCGTGGGCATTGAAGAATTTCTTTTTTTTTTTTTTCTTTCAAAAAGAGGGCCGAGCCGTGGTCCGAGAAATTTTTAAATATTTTTTTACTAATTAATATTAAAATTTTATTAATTAAAAAATTACAATCAGTACAAATATTAAAAATGTGATGAGGTTTTGTGATTGCTTGAACTTTCTTTTCGTCGCATTGTTTTTCATCTAAAAACGAAAAGTATTTCAAACATACATCATCTATTATAATCACACTCCAACTTCCGGCAGTGAGGAACCATAACAGCTGAAGAGATGGGGAAGTGCATGAGGAAAGCTAGGGCGAGAGGAAATCTCCCACTCCTCCCTCACTCGCTGAGACCCTTGCACCATGGTTGCGTAGGAAAACAGAACCCGGTAGTTAGAGGTGATGAAGAGTTTCCAGAGACGCGTTTGATTTTGAAGCCGAGGATTTGGGAGCATTTGAGGCATCTTTTGGGGAAAGTAGTTTGGATTGCGGAGCGAGGGAAAGGTATTCACGCATGTGATTTTCAATTTTTTTATTAGTTTCATTTGTTTCGTGTCAGGACTGATGTTCTGTGGTCCGTTTCTGATCAAATTTTATTTTATTCCTGCTCTCGCCTGGTTATTTTTCTGTATATTTTGAGAAGATAGGAGGAAGCAGGAAGGTGACGCTTGTGTTGCAGTTTCTGGTTTTCTGGTTCTTCAGAAAAACTTGTATTGATAACAAAAAACAAAAAAACAAAACACGTACTCATAATTCATAAGACAACTCTTAACTCTTTCTAATATTACCTCCTCTGCGGCTCTACCTTTTGTTGTAGTTATCTATTTCCATAAAAATGGGCATCTTTTCTTGTTTAAATTTGGGGCAAAAAAGTTGGTCTCTTTCATTTTGGGGGAAAAGGCAGTGCGGAAATGTTCTGCTTTTGCTTGAAAAAGCTCTTTCATTTACCTTTTTACACCTACAGCTAAATATGGGGTTCTTTTGTTTTGCCTTTGAAATTGTTCCTTCCGGCACTACCTTTTTTCTACCCAGGATATATACTTCATTTCTGGTTTATGTGATTTTCAATTCCTTCATTAGTTGGAGGTTCTAATCGCCCGTAAGTAAATTTTTAATTCTCGAACAATACTTGATGTTCACATTTTGTTTTTATTATTTTTGTTTTATGTTTCTTCTTGGTAATTATCCTGTCAAGTTGAGTTCTTTAAACAAAACACATCTTTTTAATTTCTGTCTCTAAAACTTGGTAACAACGATTATAACTTTTTGCTAAATGTCTTTACCGTCTTAACACTGAGACGGATGCTGGGTAGTATGTTATGTGTTTGGGTTGAAGTTGGAGGAGTAGTCCTTTCAGTTTGTTTCCTTCTTGAAGCAATAATTATAATGTGTGTGTGTTGCCTGAGAAGCTAGTTATTCATTGTTATAGCCTTTTCATTCTTCGGGTCTCTCTGACGCTGCACATCACATGGGACATGCCTTAGTTTTACGCATTGCACTAGAGCAGACATGGAAGCTCTGTGAAATTGCTTTCGCAAGTTGTCATCTGATGACAACTATATTTTTGTTTGGGAAAATTGCACTTTTAGTCCAACACCCACACGATAAGGTTTGTTGCACTTTTGGTCTTATATATATATATATATATATATATTATAGCAGTAATAGACACAAAGATAACCCCACAATCATTGTTGTTCATGGTTTTGTCCTTTCCTCCCGCAGCAACAGTGTCGCTTAATTACGTCTATATTCTTCTACTATTACAGTACAAATGAAAAGGAAGCATGTAAATTTTGATAATTGTGCATATGTTGTTTGATTGTGGAGATGAATATTAGTATGCAATTTGCTATTTTGCACACTGCTCTCTTTGCGAAAGCTTGATATTTCTTGTCTTGCTTGGCAGAAAGAAAGAGGAGAATAACCAGAAACATTATCTTAATTAAAAAGCTCTGCCAGCATATGGTTTTAGTGAAGAGTAATTGAGACTTCCCTGCATAAACACACTCTCCGGAGTAGGGTTTAAGCATTCAGTTAAAAGACAACGTCAAGGAAACCAACACTCAAGAGAGAAAGAAACTTCCTTTCCGGCGCCTGGGGGAACCAAATTGACGGCTGCGACTTCTCTGCACCGGCGGCACTGGCTCAGTGCGTGCGTTTGTGTGTGTGTGAGAGAGAGAGAGAAGGGGTAAGGAGTCAACGGTAATTTTGAAAATGGCGAAATGGGATTAGCAACATAACGGTCTTCTTCTTGTCTCGTCGCCAACTCAGCAGCATTTAGGATTTGTGGGCCAAAGCCCACTGTTTGGTTGTTTTATGGGCCCAACCCATAAATGGGTCTCTTTTGAAAATATTGTTTCTTTCAAGAAAAAAAGTTAAAATTATAATAAAAAATTCTATATTTACAATAAACTTATTTTCATTAGAACTTAGACAAAGTGTTTGGATTTGATTTTGAAGAGTTTTGTTTTGATGTTTTTGAGATAAAGAGAGAAAAATAAAGATAAATAAGTGTGTATTTGAGATAAATGATATGTTTGAATTTGTGTTTTAAGGTATTTATAATATTTTTAAAATAAGTGGTGTAGGTTTGATGTTGTGATTTGAGAAAAAAAAATTACTGTTTATCGTCAAATCATCTCTTTTTTATATAAATATGTATATATATAAATATTGGGGTTAAATGCAATTTCCCCCTTGTGAAAAATAAAGCAGCAATTTGCCCCCCTGTGTTCTAAAAAATAAAGCAAAATACCCCCTGACGCGTTGTGTGAAGTACACGCGTTTTTTTAATTTTTTTAATTTAAAATATAAAATAATATTTATACCTTTATTTAAAAATCGTTGGATCCTGATTTCAATCTAAGGTCCAAATTTAATTAATAAATCAATGAACTAGATTTAATCTCATTTGAATCAACGGTTTAGATTTAACTAAATAATAATTTAATTTAACTATATATAATTAAATTTGAATGTTTGTAAATACATCTATATACTTATATAATAATATATATATATATATATCTAATATATATGTATATATATAGAAAGAGAGAGAAGAAATGGTGCCGACGGGGAGGAGGGGAGCGGCGGCGGCGGACTGATGAGGGAGGGGAAGGGCCAGCGGGCTGGGGAGGGGGCCGGATCTGGGTGGGCGGCGCGAGGGGCTAGGAGGTGGGTGGGCGGCGCTGCGCGAGGGGTTGGGAGGTGGATGGGCGGCGCGAGAGGCTGGGGATGGTGGCGGCGCTTCGCGAGGGGTTGGGAGGTGGCTGGGCGTCGCGAGGGGGGGGATGGTGGCTGGCGGCAGGCGCGAGGGGGGAGCGGGTGGCCGGCGCGAGGGGCTGGGGAGGGGCTGGCCGGCGAGAGGGCTGGGAGCGGGTGGCCGGCGCGAGAGGGGCTGTGGAGGGGGTGGCCGGCGCGAGAGGGGCTGTGGAGGGGGTTGGCCGACGCGATGGGCTGGTGGCCGGCGTGATAAGGCATGGAGAGGGGCGGCGACGGCGACGACGGCGTATGGAAGATGATTATATGTATATATTTATATATAAATAATATACATATTAATATATATAATATAAAATAATATTTTATTAACTAAAAACTTTCCCCACTCTCAAAGGGGTGTGTGTAATGCACTCATGGGTATAAGGGGGTGTTTTGCTCTATTTTTCATAACATAAGGGGGCAAAATGCTACTTTTTTTATCACAGGGGGTAATTTGCACATTTTGCTTAACACAGGGGATCAAATTGCATTTTTCCCTATAAATATTATATGTTTAATATTGTAATTTTTTGAGATAAAAATTATTATTTATTATCAAATTATGTCTTGTTTATATTATATTTATAATAAGTGTGTATATATATTATATATAAAAAATTCAAAAACCAAAATACACATAGATAAAGTGTAAAATACAGAAAAACAAATATTGAATATATTTTATTTTATCTCGAAAAATGACTAGGAAAAAATAAAACAAAAAACCAACCAAAGGGAGAGTTTTCGAACCAAAATTCTGACATCTACAAAAAAATTAAAAATTTCTGAATTAGAGCAAATCCCTGAATCGTATTCACACTCACCTACTTCAAATTGTTGCCTCCATCTTCCAGGAACACTGGAATTCATTAGAAAACTTGAATTTCCTCTACTCAATCTTAGTCTTGCCCCCTATTTTTCATAGAAGATACCCACAACTCGCCTGAGTTCTTCCATCTTAAAGAAATCGAACCATCCGCCTACGGAGCTCGAAGAGAAATCCGTGCAGCATCATCAGCTTCTCCCGGTTACCGACGTCGCCGCCGCTATTTTATCTTGGAAGAGGCGCCATCAGATTAATAACAAAAAAAAAGCAGGTAATAACTTAAGAAAAAACCCTGTTTTAGCTTTCTACATTATCAGTTTCTTCACTGATATGTGAAAGTCGTGTTTCGTTGCGTGAAATTAAATTCCTGTTACTATTTTAGGTTTTCGGGATTGTGTGGTGTTTCAAGTTTTTTGACATGCGGATTGATTTTTTCGATCACAGATTTGCTCTCGTTATTGCTTATTTCTCTAGTAAAATGTTATACAAATGTTTGGTGAGATTTTCAGGCATGGATTGGTTAACTTGGAGCCATGTTGGTGTCCATCAAAGACACTTGGTCTCTGATGCTTTTTTTTTTTACTTTTCATTCTGTTGTTGGAAATTAGGTTCCAAGTTTTAAGAGCTTGCAGTCTTGTACAACGTGTAATAAAGGGTTGGGAGATTGTTATGTGATGAATTAGAGTGTAGAAGAATGACTGGTACATACATTAGTGAGTTGAGTGAGTATAATAGAGGGGATAACAATTTATCTGGTGCTGGAGAATATATCCTTGTGTATGGGAGTTTTTAGTTAGGAACAGGTCACTAAACTTGAAAATATAAAATTCTATCTTATCTCTCCGTAGGCGTTTGTTAACTCTGATCAAACCTTTTAGAAATTGAGCTGATGGACCATCTGTGAAACTTTAGCTGAATAATAATTGTAAAATTAAATAATAAATAAAATTCCATTTTGCCTTTTTTTTTTATCCCTTTTCTAATTATTTATTTTTTATTAATGTGCTATATGAAACAGAAACATTTCCTGGTTGAGTGGGGAGTTTGTGTATTGGTTTGATGAGATAAGGCAAGCAATTGCTTTGTATAATTGCTCTTTGTAGATCTTCCATGGACAACATAGTAGATTCCTTGAGTAGCGCGTATCAGGAGTTTATTGCAGCAGCAGCTGTGTGTTTTAGAGGCAAAAGAAAGTTCTGGTGGCCAAAAAACTCCAGCTACTGATGCTGCACTCGAAAACTTTAAGCAGCGGTGGGAATTGTTCAGAGTTGCTTGTGATCAAGCAGAAGAGTTTGTGGAATCTGTGAAGCAAAGAATAGGATCTGAGTGTCTTGTGGATGAGGCCACTGGTTCAGTCGCTGCTAAACCAGGGCAGCCTGTTCCGAGTGGTCTTCCACCAATTAGTGCTGTTCGCTTGGAGCAAATGAGTAAAGCTGTTCGATGGTTAGTGATTGAATTGCAACAAGGATCGGGGGCTGGAGGCGGTGCTTCACACGCCAACACTAATGCTCCTTTTGATGCTAGATTTACTGAAGATGCTGCTCAGTAGGTATGGCAAATACTTGTTTTACTATTTGGTTAATGGCTTTTTTAGTACAAAACTGTTTTACCAGGATATAATTGGTTTGAAGGCCGCAATTACAAACTTTGTCGCACTTTTTAAATGAATGGTACATATCTTCCTCAGGGTATGAAAGTAACTTTGGGTAACTATCATATGTATTGATGAACATAATCTGGCCTGAGAGAGTTAGATTCTAGATGCACTAAATAGGAGAGCTGGTTAAACCAACGTTACACATTGAATCTAGGGGAATGATTTGAAGGGCAGCCTAAAATCTCATGTTATATATGTTGTATTGTGGCTTAGTGTTTAATTTTTGAGATGGCATTTGTTTGAGCATAATGGATGAGGAGTGTGGCTGTAGGTGAAGCACACACGATCAGGATAATGAATATTCTCTTAATTTAGAAGATTAAGGGCATACCACTACCTGTGTATAATAGCCAGGACTGTTAATGTGAGTTATGAATGCTCCATCTCTAGTCTTTCGTAGTTATTCTCTCTCATTCTCAACATATATTTGTCATTTTCTTAGACAGCCAATTCTTAACTTGCATGGAATATCATTGCCCCCTTCTTATATATCATTTGGTTGGATCCAACGAGTCCGATTTCTCTTTATGGTTTGGGATTTGGGATTAAAACTAAAAGCAAGATTACATCTTGTAGCCTTTCTGATTGAGTTACTGCTGTTGTCTTTGCAGGGACTGGAGCTTCCATCTCATTGTCGTGTTGCTAGGCAATTGAAAGTCGTTCGTGTTAATTTACAGATTGTAAAGACCATGGAATTTCAATTTTCACTTCAGTCTATGTGTGTCATAGATGATAACACGATCAAGAATGGGCTTCAGGCCCATTTGCGGTACTTCAGAGCAATACACTCTTGCTCTCCGTTTTTCTATCATTCCGGGCACAGTGACCCTGTGTTACAGCTCCGAATACTCAAAACTTTGATGATGTAATTGTCTTTGTTGCGTAGGTTGAGACACTCAGAAACAATGAGCATCTGCATGCTAAGCTACATAGGCTCGATATATTCCAATATCTTGTTTGGAGGCATATATGAAGTTCATCAAAAGCAAAATTGTATCTTGATATCTGGACTCTTCCTTGAAACAGAGAGTCGACTTTCGGGCCGTCACAAAAATAACATATACAAAGAACATCGAAATAATTTCAATGAGTAAAATTTATTCTAGTACTCAGATTTGTCGTTAATATCACTTTAATATTTAAGTAATTATAAATGATTCAATTAATACATGAATTTCACTATTTATGTAAGTTTGGTACACTGTAGCAATTATAAATGATTTAATTAGTACATGAGTTTCATCGTTAAAATATCATTTGGATATCCAATTCATATTTTTTTTAAGATTCTTCTATTATCTTTTTATGCATCGATCATTTTACTCTTATATATAAATAAAAAATAATAAATGTATTCAAGAGCAATTTGTATAAGTTCATATTGGTATATTTTTGCCTATATTTGAATGGTTGCAAAGTATTTTGAATTTAACTTTTAATATAATTAATCATTAAGTAATGAGCTATTTCATAAATATTGATAAATAAAGTGAGTAGAAAGAATCAAGTATAATACTCAAATCTAAATTATATAACTCATATAGTCAAATAAAATATATTGAATATTTTAAAAAAATTGGTATATATATATATATTTCTTATCTAAGAGCAAAATGGCATTTACAATAATACAAAAACAAATAAAAACATCAATTGGGTACAAAATTGGTATTAATGATGAAAATTTGGGTATAACTTAAGACGTTTACAATTACGGCGACCGTGCCACCCTCTCTCTCTCTCTCTCTCTCTCTCACTCCCTCTCGCGCGCGCGCAAAGTGGTGGAGTGCAAAGTGTTCCTCACAGGTAACTTCTTCTTCATCTCCCTCTCTCCTCTCTCTCACTACAACTCTGTTTCAAATATTATTATGTTGCTATTTTTACTTTCCCTTGATTTGATGCAATTTATTCGAGTTTTGTTCTTCTGCTGGCGAGATCAAGGAGAGAATGACCATGATTACTAGCAGTTACTTACGAGGGCTCTGTCTCTGTTTCCATTCCATGTTAGGTTTTTTTCCGAAATTAGATATGCTGGAGCTCGACTTTGTTCGTCTCGTCAGGTTCCTCCGCTGGCTCGAATCAGCGTTAGTTGCTGTCTATATTGGCTTCTTCGCTCAATTTTACTTTGATTTTCATAATAGTCGTGTTTATGGCTGTAGTTACCTTTCAAACGACATGATTTGGAGTGGTTTTAGGAGGGCTTTTGTGTAATTCGAGGAATTTGGTATTAGTAATTTTTTGATTGGGGTTGTTTACAGAATTTTGGATTTAGGGGATGAAATGCACAAGTTCTATGCACGGATCTGCTCAGTAAGTAACTGAACTTGTTTGTTTCCTTGTTAGTTGATTGTTTTGGAGAAACACTTGCCCTAAACCAAGAAGGATTATGCCACATCTGCATGATATGAATACCATCACTAACATATCGCATCCTCGAACACCTGGTGTACTTGAGAATTTTCCATTGTAAATGGTGCGGTTATTGTCCCTTGATAATTAGCATGGTGATGTGAGGTTCAGTTTTCAAAATATTTTATTTTATTTTATTTTTTGGCTGTGACAAGTCAAGGGCAAAAATTGATATCAAGTGGGATGTACTAGAAGCTGTTCTACTAATTATATAGGGTGGGGCTGTGTTTAGGTACTTGGAGTGTAGGGGTCTGGAAGATTTCCTACTGTTATTTAATAAAAAAGGTCCATCTTCATGCAAAATTCAACCTAACTTCATAATGCATTCTAAAGGAACAGGTACGTTGTTTGGCGTTCATAAGTCGGAAGTTTAAAAGAGACACAGAAAGAATCTGATAAACAAGACGGGTACATGTGTTACCCATTATAAGTTTGGTAAAGCTGATCATTGAAAGGTGCTTGGATGCTGATAGACATTCACACTGGTAAACCTATAGGTGTCAGTTTAGGTTGCTCTTGGCATGCAATTCTCATACTTAGCCTTGGGGACGTAATCTCTGTTGCTTCTGTATGTGAAATACTTATAGGATACATTTTCTCAAAATTTTGTTAATATTAATTCGGTCTAAAATTCTGGCAGACTGGTGATCTTGGGCTTCGCTTACTCTGGCATATTATCTATCTGTTTGTGAGCGTTTGGTACTTTGTTGCGGGACTGATGAAAACACTTGAGAGCTTTCTTATCTCCAGTGGTTTATTTAAGCAGTATTAGTAAAGTTAAGTACCTTGATAGAGATCTTGATATTAGTAAAGTTAAGTACCTGGCAGTTGTTATAGACAGTGAAGAAGCTCTTCAGACTCTGAATGTCCTTCAGCTCTTGCGATGGCTTGCAGCCATTGGATTGAGAAATGTATGCCTATATGATAAAGTAGGTACAGGGGCAATAACAATGTAAAATGATCTTATCCCATTTCAAATCTTTGTTTGCTGAATCTCTCATAAGTTACTGTGATTTGCTATTCCTTTATGTTGTAGGAGTGCTGAAGATATCCAAGAAGCCCTCAATTATGGTTGAAGAGTGAAAAACGTCAAATGTACAACACTCAGTTCTATGTTTCTGCAGTTGTCTATTGAATCATCAACTATGATATCCATATGCTGAAATCTGACTTTTCGACTGACTGAACATGAAACATTCAGGCCTTTCTCTTTAATTGAACTTTACAACAGGTTTATTAGCATTAGAATTTGTCATTTTCTGTGTATCCATGACGAACTTTTCCTGTCAGCTGTGATATACTTGTTGAATCTCGCATGATAAGATGGTGCCCTTTTTAGCTACATATACTGGAACAAGTTACTAAAAATGTTGGACAACATTCATATGCATTTCCATGTCCAGAACTGCTATTATAAATGGGCCTCTAATCCAAACACGAGCCAACTACTGGCAACCCACTTCTTGAGCAGAAGAATATGAGTTTGGAAGTGATTTCCTTCTCTGACGGGAAACATGCAGTTACAAAAGCAGCAAATGTTCTTTTAAAGCAGCACTATTTGAATGGCAATACTGAGAAGCCAAACCTGACAGAGGCAGACATGGCAGACGCTCTTGGCGAAATGGGTATATTTTTTTTCTATATACCCCAATTCCATGTTTGTGATTTTTCTTTCTTTAGCATTATATACAAAGAGTATTTCCTCTGGGTTTGCAGTCACATCCATATTTTTGGTGAACTCAGGGCACGGGGGAGCAGAACCTGATCTCATGTTAATTTATGGGCCGGCAAGATGCCACCCGGGGTTTCCAGCTTGGAGAATTCATTACACTGAGATGGTGTAAGTGTTCTTACTATACACTTTTATCCACTCAAACTTTTGCAACTAAGTTATCAACATTATAAGGGGTAATTTATGATAGCAAGTAACATTCTGAGATCAGGAACAACTTTTTATACTTTGAGTTCTTTCATCTACAGCTGAACAGATTTGTGTAAAAGCCACCATAAACTAACAAACAATGACAATAACAACACATCAACCGAAAACAAATGAGTATTGTGACTATAGGTAGCTTACATATGTACTAATGCAGCCAAAGCGAATCCTGTATCTGTTTGCCGCTTAACCTTGACTAATTAAGTTTTAAATATCTCAATCTTTCTTTTCTAGAGCATGTTGTTAATATATTGGACTACTGCACTTTCAACTATACTCTGGTTGCAGGCACATGGGACCACTCAAGTCTATGAAATTTGGTGCCCTCATGAAAGCCATTCATAGGTACACTATGGTGCATCAGAACTATGGTACTTATATCTACTTCAATTATAAGCTTTCATTGTCCGAAAGTCAATCCCCCACCGTTCGATTTTTGTGTTTAACCCACCACGTTGTAGAATTTAAACTTAATGTAAAGAGCTAAGCAGATAAACAATGAGCCTATCACAGAGGGATAAAAGAAAGAGAGCCATTAGTTTCTTACAAGCCACTTAAAAGGGCTAAGCAGATAAATGGAGCCTATTGACAGAGGGAGAAAGCTATTGGTACCATTCTTCTTTGCCATCAGATCCTGCGGATGAACTTTTTAAGATCAAAATGAGAGACTTAAATTTCTGAGTTGTCTATTAGGATTAGGATTTATAAACATTCATCAAATGTAGAATACTTGAACACAGATCAGTTTACATTTTTTTTTTTTCACATTTTATTAACCTTTTTGTCTAAAATTCTAACATCCATTTCCAGGTACATGAAGCCTTATGCTTCCAGTGGCGAATTTTTGTAAGCCCCGTACGGAATCATAACATATTTATTGCTGAAAGCGAAACCTCTAATTGGTACATGGTTGCTATGGATAATTAGGTTCTTTACCTTTTTGCCATCAGCTGTATACAAATGCTATTCAACAATATTATCATATAACATATAATCCTCAATCTCTCTCATCTATTCAATAATTGTACTGATGTTGCAACTATCCTTGTGATCATACTTGGGAGGAATGAATGGATGTTTTAATATCAGTCTAACAGAAATTTCCACCTGGCAGTTTGAGAAACACTTCGAATCAAACAAATAAGAGCAGATCTGACATTGCAAATAGCAGCTAATTCTTCCCTAAAATGCGGCTGTCACTTGTTTCACTTTACCATATTGCTAAGCTTTAAGCAATGCTTCTTAGCTCAAAATGTTTCAAAGATTCAATACATTTTACTGTCCGATGGGTCCACAGTAAAATTGGTGTAAAATCTGAGGTGATGCATTCGGCAACTTGCTCAATGTTGGGCCTGATTGCATCTCATGGTACCAGAGGTATGTAAATTTAGAATGTGATTGTATGGATTCAGCTGTCTTGAATATATGCCTCTGAATTTAGTACTCTGTTTCCAAAACCCCATCAATGAGCCCAAACTCCATAGCCTGCAAGGAAGAAGAGAGTAATGGTTAGGATAGGCAACTGATGCTATTCCCAGGGTTTTTATTCCAAACCGGAGATGAATGAGCTAGTGAAATGGCACAACACAAAAGTTATGAAAAATTGAAAGTTCAAGTCACAGGAGTGAACATCTGAGAATATTCTGTATCCATGTCATACAACTGCAAAATAAAAAATTTAAGTTTTATCTGATACATCTCTGTCAGTTTGCTTCATTGAATAAATAATTTTAATTTTAGCACTTACAGACCGCTATTTTTCTGCCTAATTTCCTCTGTGCTCCCCTATGATTCAGCCATTCAAGTCCTCCTCCCCCTCCCCCTCTTACCCAACCCTACCCGCACATCATCAGGATTCAGGAGAACTTTTGATACAATTCATTAAAAATTTCGTATAAAAAAGAGCAGGGCATTCTAGCATCATCACCTCAGACACAGACAAGAACCGGTCTCTCTCTGTGAACTGTTGCACCTTCTCAAGAGGTTGTCCAGTAAAGGCAGCATACATTTTATCAATTTTCTGCAAGCAATAATCATTACGAAAAAGTTAAAATGATATCACGCATACTAAATCTCACGACAAACTAGATACATTATTTATTGCATTATGGTCATCCATATCACAGTAAAGTATTCCAAACATAAAAGAACAGCCATCTCATCCAAGATTCCATGAAATGCCACAAATTTGTTGAACAACATCAGCATTTCACAAAATTTCGAAATGAACTCCAGACTCAGCATAACATCATAAAATATGCATTTTGAAAATATTGCTTCTTAAGTATTTTGGTGACACCCTAGAGCCTTTCTCGGGCACAGGTGGTGCTGCTATTACTAGGAACCACAAAACTGAAATGCATGACAATATACCAAAAACATGCATGCATCTCCAGATTCTTGTTTGCATTCAACCAAAGTAACAGATATACGTCACAATTATCAAGAAGCTAGTAAAGAATGCTAAGAATAGATAAGAGGAAACTGACATGACGAGATTGAACAGCTTCATTTACTTGGCGCCTTACATCTTCCACATGACCCTACGAGCAGAATAAGTGCGTGAGGTCCAATATAAACGACTACAGGTAATGAACCAGCTTGAAGTGAAACAATACTCAGTCAAGGAAGTGTTTAATGAAACTCCAGTCATGATCAAATTATTTCCTCTGAGGTATATATAATTCAGTCAAAATTCTGCGAACGGCCAATACTCACAATCACACACCTGTTGCAGCTAATGAAGTTATCAAAAACTAGCAGTAAAGTAGGACTGTAAAGATGTTTGGACAAGTTCATAGAAGGCATTTGGGACAAGTTAGGCTGTTCTCACAAATACAAGCAGTAACTTTAGCTGAAGAGATCAACCTGAAATCTTTCATCAGATGGTTTTGTTGAAAAGGAATTTATGACTCAATAGTGAATATGGCCATTCGTTAAAGTTGTTCGCCAGCCTAAATAAATATGATGGGATATAGCTTCATTTTAAATCATATTTAGGGGAGAAAGAATAACAATATCGTTTTTAATTCATCAGGCAAATTCCTGGTTTAGTCTCCAAAAGAAGTTGGATGGCACATGGTGTAACCTTCCCACTCTAGATCTAATTTCTTCCTCCAAATTAAATACTCATGAAGAAGTCGGTTCATACCCCGCACCCACTTTGTGGTTGATGTATCATTATACGGGCATTTGGCATCGCATACCGCATTCCCTTTTCTCCACCAGCAAGAAGAAGTGCACCTTGGCTTGCAGCTACCCCAAAACATACTGTGCCAACCTTGGGCTTTATCTGAAGCAAATATTCATTGCATAAAAAATGATATTAGGAAATGGTAAAGCAAGGGAAGAAGGCTGCACGATTGGAACTTACATAAGACATCACCCAAAACTTAAGTAACAATTAAGATTGGTGAATGAATCCAAATTTAAATAAAAAAAATGAATCAGAGCATGAAACCAAATGCAATCATACCCAGGACATGCAGTCATATATGGCCAAGACAGAGTATGTACTTCCACCTGGACAGTTCAGATACATCTAACAAGGAAGACAACAAAAAATGTAAGCAATAGGTCTAGATAAGGCCTCAATACAATTATGTGTGAAATATATTGAAAAGAGCACAAGGGAAAAATATACACACCAAAATATCAGATTCTTCATCAATTGTTGCCAATGTCACTAGTTGTGATATAACTCTCTGAGCTACTTGTGAATTAATTGGCTGCCCAATAAAGATTATGCGATTTCTGAATAATACCGTTGAAAGATCTAAAGGTCCCCCAGGAGTCATCACTGCTGGCATGATGGGTGGATTCCCTTTTTTGGCTTCTATCACACCATTACTGACAAAGGAAAAATTTTGGTCAACTTTTAGCTAAAATCAACAACTGTACTGAGGACAATAATATGCCTAATAAAAGACGAATAGCAAGTCAATATCAGATCAGGCAAATGGGATCTGAATGAGAATCGACAAGCACAAAAATGGCTTAACTCAAACTCAATGCAAACAAACTTACACATTGAAAACCAAACTGTAATTGGTTACTAGAAAATTTACATATAAGTAATCCACATGGGTAGCTATCATAATCATCATTTAACCAAGTAAATTTATGTTCCAGGTTTCCAGATACTTCACCTCTGCAGTAAAATTACACCACCAATCCTGAATCCCAAAACTACTAGTTTAGCTATGAACATAAGTACAGATCTGTTTACAATTTGACACCCCTCAAAGCCAGCAAAACACATATCCACAGTTAAGAGCAAGTTACTTACTGATAGAACCTACCCTTTTCTTTCAGACCTATCATAAATTTCAATAAACTTGAAAGTGTGACCAATCTTTTGAAGTAAGCTACTAGGCTAGTTTCTTTACATAAGCACATACCTGTCCTTAATCAAACACCCTGTAAAACCACAAATGATAGACATATAGAGAGTGAGACTCATTTCAGATACATGTCTATATTATTTCTTTTGACCTACATAGGCTTCAGCACCCTGAAGTGAGCATACAAGCGCCACATGCAAACACAGAAGTCCACCACCCTCTTCAAGCATGAGAAAAAAAAAAGTATCAAACAATGGTCTTTTCACCCGTATTTAGACACAGCTCTAATAGAAGATTTTCTGAAATATCCGAGTCATCAAACACACATCATGGTCCACCCAGAAAAGTTCATAAAATTAATATTCAATGCAGAGGAAGTAACCTTGGATTAGAATAAAAATCACCCTGGTGGTCATGCTTTAAAGGCAATCTGCTTCTTCTACTAGAAAATCCTGGTAATATCACAAAATAACCCTAGTCAATATCACTCCTCATGACCAACCCCTCACCCACCAAAATAAATAAATGAGAAAGAGCACACACATGAAAAATGAATATTGCTACATGACAATAATTAATCATCAAAGTCCTAAATGAAAACTGTAACTAACATTACATTTTTTATTTCAAAGCAGAAACTTAACTCCTGCAGAATGCAGATTTTGCAAATACGTACCAATTAACGAAGAATCGCCATAGGAGCTTGACAGAGCTGAAATTACAGGTCTCAGAGCTAAGTTTCTGCTCAAGAGGAGAACAACGAAGTCAACTAACTACAGGATTAAGCAAGAGTAAAAAAGGAAGTTCGATCAAGATAAATACGAACAAAATTATAGAAAAATTGTCAAAATTTAGACAGAGGTAGGAACAAATTACCGCTTCGGAAACAGTGGAAAAGACGAGACTTGTAACCAGGAGAAGCGATTGGTAGGCTTAACGGCGTTGCCATTGCTGACGTCGCCATTCTGCGAGGTGTATAGGCGGATAGAACGACCGAATAGCACAGAAGAGGTACTGTTTGGGGGGTTTTTGGACTCGACCCGCTTTATGATATTTGTGAACGAATGTCGCTTGTTTGCACACGACTTTAGTTGAAAAGCGAGAAAAGGCGATTATAGAATAAATTACAACAACTACCTTAGATGTTTGACACAATTATGAATACCCTCTTATTATTTAAAAATTTATAAATACGCATGAAATTATCACCTTGCATTTATAATATTTTTTTTAAATTTAAAATTTATAAAAAAAATCAAATGAGTTGATGAAATTTTTTAAAAATTATTAAAAAAATTATCTACTTAGTCCATAAAAAAATTAAAAAATAACGGATTGAAACCTAATGAATTGGGCTAATTGTTAGATAAATTAAAAATAAGGGGGTGTTTATAATTTTTCAAATAATAAGGGATATTCGTATTTGAAGAACTGAATTTCTTTTTCTTCTTATAATCGCGGGTAAATTACAACGAACCAAAAAAAATAAAATTTAAAAATAAAATAAAATTATAATTTTTAATCCATAAGAGTATTTTGGTTAGTTCACCACAAAAAAATGAATTGAAACCTAACAGATTTGGCTAATTGTTAGACAACTGTTAAAATCAGGGGTATTGATAATTTTTCAAATAATAAGGGTATTCGTATTTGAAGAATTGAGTTTCTTTTTCTTCTTATAATTGCCGGTAAATTACAGCGAACAAAAAAAATATTTTTTTAAAATAATAAAATTATAATTTTTAATCCATAAGAATATTTTGGTCGGTTCACCACAAAGAAATGGATTGAAGTAATTGTTAGACAGTTGTTAAAATCAGAAGGGTATCGATAATTTTCAAATAATAAGGGGTACTCGTAATTATACAAAGTATAAGGGAATATCATTGTAATTTACCCGCAATTATAAGAAGAAAAAGAAATCCAATTCTTCAAATATGATATATAGGATGGAAGATTGTGGGAAGAATTTAAGAAAATAAAAATCAAATAACTCTATATTAATATATATATATATATATATATGTGTGTGTGTGTTATAATATAAAATATTTAATTGGTGAAGTTGAGATTCATGATTATAGGGGTCATATTTTCAAACTCCACCAATGCATGTAATGTTGTCCTATTGTATAGTAGATGTTATTTTTCTGCTATAATAATATGTATTATTTAGATATTATTTATTTTATAATGTTTATCAGAATATTATTACTTTCATCTGTTAAATTATGGATCACAACTCACAAACCTGTTCGGAAAGTTATATATGCTAATCATTGGTCTCCGATCAACTGGGGATGTAGCTCAGATGGTAGAGCGCTCGCTTAGCATGCGAGAGGTACGGGGATCCATACCCCGCATCTCCATTTGTTTTCCTTCTATCCTATTTTTCCTTTTTATTTAATAATTTTTTGCATTACACTACGTGGCAGCTCGGCATTCGTCGTCAGAGTCCACTACTCTCAGTACGAGACACAGCGACACACTCCTCAATGCGCTGTGAGTGAATGATTATCCACGTCACACACCAGATAACAAGACTCCACCCCGAGCTGCTTCAGTTCACGGATTGTTCTGTATTTCACACATCCCCAGCCAACAATCTGCTGTCTGAATCCAAATCTTGAAACAACCCAGAAAGGAAAACCGCCCCAGGATTCAAGATTTGAATGGGGAAGACGACGAGGAAGTTGGAGGTGGCGTCGCCGGTGCCGGCGGACATTGACATAGCCAATTCGGTGGAGCCACTTCACATCTCCCAGATTGCCGAAGACCTCAATCTCAGCCCCCAGCATTATGATCTTTACGGGAAGTACAAGGCTAAGGTTGTCTAGATTACCATTTCTTTGTTTTTGTGTCTACTGATTTGCATCTGTCTCTTTCTTCATATTTGGGTACAGTTTTTTCTTGGGAATTTTAAGTGGGTTTTGTGTAAGAGGATCATCTGTGTGGATTTACACTTTTGGTGTGTGCTTTTGTGTTGTGAGTTAATGTGTCTTGTTTGAGGATTACAGGTTTTGTTGTCTGTGCTTGATGAGCTTAAAGGAAGTGGAGATGGGTATTATGTGGTGGTTGGTGGGATTACTCCAACACCTCTTGGAGAAGGCAAGTCCACTACTACTGTTGGTCTGTGCCAAGCTTTGGGGGCTTTTCTTGATAAAAAGGTATGAATTGTTGCCTATGACTTTGAATTCTGATTCAGTGTGTATCATAAGCTTGTTTTAATCAGCTTACTCTGACATGATTCAGAGTTTCTTCTCAGTTATGCTGGAAGATGAACAAAAGAAAAAAAGATTGGGTTTTGATATTGTTTGATTTTGGGAATAATATGCAAAATTCCTATATGTAGAGTAATTTCCCTGCTGAATATGGGAACAATAATCTTTTAGAAGCAAGGTGTTTATGTACAATTAAGGTGAATTTGGTTTGTATCATGTCAAATTCTTGCTTGTGTCTTAACTCTATAATACTACTAGTCTTTTGACACTGCTATGATTTTGATTTTACTTATTCTATGTGGTATTAGAGTTTTTCCTTCGACCTACATGAAGACAAGTTGTTTTCTCCTCCATTCTGTATGCTTTCTCTTAGGTCGTCACATGCGTTCGTCAGCCATCACAAGGACCAACATTTGGAATCAAAGGGGGTGCTGCAGGTGGAGGTTACAGCCAAGTGATTCCAATGGATGAGTTCAATCTGCATTTAACCGGAGATATCCATGCCATAACTGCTGCAAATAACCTTTTGGCTGCAGCCATTGATACTAGAATCTTTCATGAATCAACACAATCTGACAAGGCCCTTTTGAACCGTCTGTGTCCCCCAAATAAAGAAGGTAAAAGGAGCTTCAGTGACATAATGTTTAGGCGCTTAAAGAAACTGGGTATCTCAAAGTCCAAGCCGGAAGAGCTTACACCTGAAGAAGTGAAGAAGTTTGCCAGGCTTGATATAGATCCCGATTCCGTAACATGGAGAAGAGTGATGGATGTAAATGACCGATTCTTGAGGAAAATTACAATCGGTCAGGGCCCCGAAGAAAAAGGCATGGTAAGAGAAACGGGATTTGATATCTCGGTTGCCAGTGAGATTATGGCAGTCTTAGCTCTTACAACTTCCCTATTTGATATGAGAGAGAGGCTTGGGAAAATGGTGATTGGAAATAGCAAAGCTGGTGATCCTATTACCGCTGATGACCTTGGAGTTGGAGGTGCTCTGACTGTGTTAATGAAAGATGCCATTAACCCTACCTTAATGCAGACGCTTGAGGGCACCCCTGTCCTCGTCCATGCAGGTCCCTTTGCAAATATTGCCCATGGAAATTCATCTATAGTCGCGGATAAAATTGCGCTGAAGCTTGTCGGACCCAGTGGGTTCGTGGTCACAGAAGCAGGGTTTGGTGCTGATATCGGGACAGAGAAGTTCATGAATATAAAGTGTAGATATAGTGGTTTGACACCTCAATGTGCTATTATTGTGGCAACCATTAGGGCCCTTAAGATGCACGGTGGGGGCCCGAAGTTGTTGCTGGGAAGCCTCTTGACCGTGCTTATGTGACTGAGAATGTTTCTCTTGTTGAAGCTGGGTGCATTAATTTGGCTCGACATATATCGAATACCAAGGCTTACGGTGTAAACGTTGTGGTTGCTATTAACAAGTTCTCGACTGATTCTGATGCTGAACTAAATGCAGTCAGGAATGCTGCATTAGCTGCCGGAGCTTTTGATGCTGTAATTTGCTCTCATCATGCCCATGGAGGGAAAGGAGCGGTTAGTTGCTTCATACATTTAGTACCTTTTTGATTTGTTTTAAAGATAAATCTTATATTTCAATTTCCTGAGCAACTGATTGTTAGAGTAGATTGGTTGATTTTCTTTGTTTTCGTCACCTCTTTATGTCAACTGAAAGATGTTCAACTTGGCTTCTTATCCCTGGACTAAGAGATTTGTTCTCTTTTTCAGGTTGACCTTGGAATTGCAGTCCAGAAAGCCTGCGAGAATGTTACACAACCTTTGAATTTCTTGTATCCTCTGGATATAAGCATCAAAGAGAAAATAGAGGCAATAGCAAAGTCATATGGTGCCAGCGGCGTTGAATATTCAGAACAGGTACATGTTAGCTTTATATTTCATTTTCTAGCTCACAATCTTTGTTATAGTTAAAGAGATAAAACTTTTGCATACAAGACTTGATTAACATCAGAGAGCCTGCAATCAGACAATTGAGAGTCTGGAGTAGGAAAGTAGGAGGAACATATAGAAATAATGGGTGGACTGAGTTCCGTAAGAAGATTATTTTTGAACTCTTACAACGGAACCTTTCGTATAGCTCTTCAAGACTAATCTACTAGGGCCAAGAAACTTAACAGCATACTTTTCCTTGTTATCCATAATGTCTTCGTACCATGTCTAACTATTGCTTTACTTCGGTCCAATCTATTTTGGATGAAATATAGGCAGAGAAACAGATCGAGATGTACAGTAAACAAGGATTTTCTGGTTTGCCAATCTGCATGGCCAAGACGCAGTACTCATTTTCCCACAATGCTTCAGCGAAGGGAGCTCCTTCTGGTTTCGTGCTGCCAATTAGGGATGTAAGGGCGAGCATTGGAGCAGGCTTCATCTATCCTTTAGTCGGCACAATGAGCACAATGCCTGGCTTACCAACGAGGCCTTGCTTCTACGACATAGATCTTGATACAGCCACTGGAAGGGTCATTGGTCTTTCTTGAGAGCTGAGCAATGGTGATCAAGTTTGTGATTGGCCATCGTGTTTCCAGTGTCGTACTGCTGATATCTTGTTCGTGCCCATCTCCTGTATAATTTAGAACAAAGGAACAGCTAAAACTGTAATTTTCAAAGTCATGGCGCCTAATAAGAAAGCTTTGAGTTGGTAATAATTCTATTTTCCGAGTGTTTGTTTGGTAAGGGTCTCTTCCTTGTCTCTGAATCTTTCTGGTTTGAATTTCTCACATTGAGGATTTGATTCTGTTCAGGTGGAAACCTGTTTGTTAACCTTGTCCTGTTTTCTCTATTCATAATAAGCTTTTCTCTCATTTTAACCTCTTTTCACACCTAAAAATCAACTCCTACAGCAAAACATATGGTAACATCATCGGATTTCTTCTTTTGGGACAATGTTGAAAAGGGCCTTGATTAGATTTAGGTAGTTCTTGATTTGTATAATGCATAAAGTTAAAGCCCTTCAAGGTTAATAATTCGTCCTTTTATACAAAATGTGCTATTTGAATTTTGTGGGAAAACATGCAAAGAATCTGTCATATTGTAAATGAACAAGTTGTATTTACATAGAAAACAAAAATAGGCAAAATCCCACTTTTGGTCCCACTAGATAGGGCCATTTTCATTTTTGGTCCCGAGCTTTACGAGCAAAATCTCACTTTTGGGACCAAAAGTGAGATTTTGCCAAAAAAATAATAATTTATCCTCTGAGTTTTTTAAAATAAAATAATTCATTAGAGGAAAATGGCAATTTTTTTTAATAGAATTTAATTTGTTTATTTACAATATGAAAAAAAAAAAAAAAAAAAGAGAAGGAAAAGAATCTTGAGATCCCATGAATCAGCGCCACTTGTTCAGCCCACATCCATCCACCAATCCAACAAAAATCTAAATCCTAAAAATCAAGAAACACACATTCAATTCAAGGGAAAATAAAAACGCACTCTCACGGTCAGTGTGTGTGTGTGTTCTTTTTGTGTCTGCTTTCGAAATGGCAGCTCTGGAAGCTGCTATTCCAGGCCTCCGATTCCGGCCACAATATCACACGTCCAACACCCCATTTGCAAGACTTGCGAGACCCTCTGGCCGGAAAATCGCCGGCTATCTCTCACGTGTTCGCTCGTCGGCCAGCAACAAGTAGGAGAGGAAGAAGTTGTTTCTAAAACAGCAGCATTTACAGAGGAAGAAAACGCCCTCATCAGTGCTTTAATCGGCATCCAAGGCCGAGGCCGCTCTGCCTCTTCGCCGCAACTTCAAGTACAGCAGAATGAATTCTTCTTGTTAAAGATGATTTCTTGTCGATCTTTTTGCCTATCCGAGTAGTGTAATAGAGTTAAATGGTTAATTTGATGCAGGAAGTTGAAAGAGCAGTGCAAAAATTGGGAAAATTTAGAGGGCGTGGCTGATCCTGTAAGTAATTTGTGTGTTTCTCAGCAATTGCTTGTTTCATTACAATGTGACAACAATAAAAAGCTCAAACTATGTTGTTGGTTGATGGTAATACCTGAAATTAACAGACGGGTTCGAGCTTGATCGAAGGTCGTTGGCAGCTAATGTTCACAACTAGACCTGGAACAGCGTCCCCAATTCAGGTTTGGTTTTATGTTGTGGACTTGGATGAAATGTCTGTTCCTTGTTTTTGAAGCTCTTAAGGATGTTTTTCGCAGGAAGGGCTTTGTTTTAGATTCTTAGCACAAAATTAAGGAAAACAGAAGAATAGAATCCAGAAGCATTACCAATTCCTTTTCAGTTTCTGTTACTAAACTAACCAGCCAGTGATGTTTATTCTGATCCAGCGCACGTTTGTGGGAGTCGACTCGTTCAGTGTATTTCAGGAAGTATATCTTCGAAGTGATGATCCACGCGTGTCCAATATCGTAAAGTTCTCTGACGCAATTGGTGAGCTGAAAGTAGAGGTATGACTTCATATCTTAGTACTTCTATTTAGTAACATGTTTAAGATGTGTAAAGTTCGTGGAAGTTATAGTTGCAAGATTCTTTCTTCATTGTCTGTAAATTACATGTTGGCACAATTCTGATGGCAACTCACAAACACCTAAACAAGGAAGACAGAAAGGGAGACTTCAGATAGACTTGGCTGACTTTTCTGTTCCGTGCACACCGTTTACTTCTTCAATGTATGCATTCTTTTGACTGTATAGGCAGTGGCGTCAGTCAAAGATGGAAAACGGATCCTCTTCCGGTTTGACAGAGCAGCCTTTTCCTTTAAATTTCTTCCCTTCAAAGTTCCATATCCTGTACCTTTTCGGCTTCTTGGGGACGAAGCCAAGGGCTGGTTGGACACTACCTATTTGTCCCAGTCGGGGAAGATACGTATATCACGAGGAAACAAGGTTAAAAAACACCAACTTATCATTAGTATCTACATGAATTCTTCCCTTTATTGGTCATAAGATTATATAATTTGGTACACAAATTTAAAAACGGATTTAGAAGTTCTTACAGCATATCATCTGCTAAGGATTAAGGACAATCAGCTCCAATGCAATAGTGCAGGGAACCAC
Source organism: Sesamum angolense (assembly GCA_034509725.1). Taxonomy (NCBI): domain Eukaryota; kingdom Viridiplantae; phylum Streptophyta; class Magnoliopsida; order Lamiales; family Pedaliaceae; genus Sesamum; species Sesamum angolense. Next base: position 3,129,158 of record JACGWL010000002.1, read on the forward strand.
ATTTGTGCTGCAGAAGGAAACTGAACCAAGACAAAGATTGCTATCGATCATTTTTAATGGTGGACATGTGAGACAGGTCTGAACTTCTTTCTGTATATTGGTTTGTCTGAAACGAGGTTTCCCTTTGACAGCAGAAGAAGTGATTAATTTTCATTTGCATTGAACATCATTAACAGGCAATTGATGAGTTTATTACCTTAAATCAACGTAAGGGCAAAAGTGAACTGGAACTTGTTGAAGGAGAGTGGCTGATGATATGGAGTACACAGGTACTCTTCGCATAAGCATAAACATGGACGTTGTTGCGTTTGAATTTTACTGCTCTTGTACGGACAAATATTTGACTGTAAAATGTTGCATTTTGTCTGTCGTTGCTTTTGTTCCTGAAAAAAGCTGATTGTCACGGTCATTTATTGCAGGAAGAAACGGAGAGTTGGATAGAGAATGCTGCAAAAGGTTTGATGGGAAAGCAGGTATGTTCAAGATTATCCATCATTTCATGCTTTTACAACATCTTATGTCTTTCCATCTTGTCTTTCGATCTATCCCATGAGTCCCATGCTGACTGATTATTCCCTCAAAACTTACAACATTCTGTAGATTATCCAGCCAAACGGTGACATCAAATTTCTGGTTGATATACTGTTTGGTTTCAAATTCTCTATGACAGGGAAGTACGCGTAAGTTGCTAAAGTACATTTATCTGTTAGCTAATCCAACATTATTTTCATTCTAATCTTTTATAACATATGCATCAACACCTTATAATCCTCGTTTCAAGGAAATCTGGCTTCAACACGTACGATGTCACCATGGATGATGCAGCAATCGTGGCTGGTCCATACGGGATCCCAGCAGAAATGGAAACCAAGTTCACACTGGAACTGCTGTAAGAATCTCTGTAGATAGAACTTCTGTAATAAAGTTTGAACTACTCAAACCATCTTCCCCTCTATGTATATGCTACAGATATACTGATGAAAAGATCAGAATTAGCCGTGGCTACGGCAAGATTCTTTTCGTTCACGTCTGTGTCGACGCAGCCCTACAGGAATGACTTTGCAGAAGTTATTGAGACAGAAATTGCAGCGCAGTCTTGCCTCAAACAAATGTTGTGCAATCTTTGCTATGCACATGAAGCATTTGGAATTCAATGAAAGATGAACCTATGCATTGTTATCATGTCAGAGAGCTTCTTATAATAGATTAAAACTTCTCGTATCAATTAGATCTGATCACATCAAATCAATTATATGTAAAGTGTTCGTATACTTATTATATAATTGATTATTTTTATTAAACTAATAAAACAATAATCATATGAAAATAAACTTGCAGAAATGGTCTCTATGGGGGACAATTCAATAATTCGAGTCCAAAATTTTTCTATGAGATGTCTCATTTGAATCTCATGTGCTTTGTTGGGTGTGTGTGAAAGGAAAATAAATAAATCTCATATTCGAATTTCAGGTGTGTATTCGTGTGGGGAGAAAAATAAATAAATAAATAAAACTTGCACAAAAGAATTGAAATATGAAAAATCATAATTTATCTTAAATTTTGACTATTGAAGTAAACATCTGATTAAATTATCACAAACGAAGCCTAAATTCTATGAATTCAAGTTAAACCAAAAAACTATCATCCAATCACCTGTTCCTAATTTATTTAATTATATATTTAACTCTCACATATTAATCACATCTCACAAAGTAAAGAGGGCCATGGGATTGGCGTAAGTTATCTTCTCTTTCTCCAACAATGAGGCGGCCCAAAAGAAGTTAAAGTTTTGTAATGAACTCAATTTGGGCTTTCGTTGTCAAGATCTGTTGACATGAAGCCCAGAATTTCTACTATTATTTGCCTATATCCCTAATTTTATGGCTTTCATCTTTAATTTGTGCTTTTTAATTAATTTCCGGATATACAATCTTCCTGATTTGTTCGAAATTTGAAGTTCGCGTGAGCGAATCATCTTAATTCTTTCTGCATCTTTTGCGTGTCGAGTACTTAGAGAATTGGGAAAATGAGCGACCCATGTGAAACTTCAATGGCTGCTGATGACAATCAAGCCCCCGGTAAATTTTACTTGACCCCTCCCTTCTTCATCTTTGCAAAAATTAATTGAAAATGCTGCGTATTCTCACCGCTCCTGGTAAGAGATTGGGTTTTTTGTGTTTCAATTGAAGGGCCATGAACATACCTGCCCCTATGTTTCTCAATGTAATTGCTAATTTGTGTTTTGATGTATTTTTGGTCCTGTTTTATTCAGAGGTTCTTGGTCCTCTGCTTATTTTTCCAGCCTTGTTGGGTTTGCACTGTATCTGTTTCATGCATGGAACTTAGTACCAGAGCAATGTTGATAGTGAAAATTAAAGAACGTTGATCGTTAGTGCTTCTTGATTTCAGCTTTCCACTGTACTCTGCAGAAATTCATAATCTAGCTATGCCGGCTGCTTATAGGTAGTGCATATGGCCCTTGCTTTTAGGTTTAGTGATGCCGAGTTGTGGTACTATTTGATCATGTTAGTGTTGCCTGGATATTTGTTCCTTAGAGTGCGTGTGGTGTGTGTAGGGAAGGATGGCGGACTTATCTTCTTTTAACTGGCTAATTCTTTAGCATTTAACTTGTGCTGCAGAGGATGATGTGAAAGAAAGATGTTGGGATCAAAGAGAAGCTTTGCCTGGAGAACCTCAGTGTGTTATATGTGGACGCTATGGTGAATATATATGTGATGAGACTGATGATGATATTTGCAGTTTTGAGTGTAAAAGGACTCTTCTTAGTCGGGTAGCAAAATCACAGGCTTCATCTGCATCTGCTCAACCTCCCACTGTCAGACTACCAGCACTGGATGAGTGCTACTATGTCCGAGATGGAAATAATGTGTCGCAACCTCAATTTCTATCCAACAGCCAGACTGAGTTGCTCAGGAGAAAACTTGAAATATCTGTACGGGGAGATAGGGTCCCGGAACCCATTCTGTCTTTTGGTTCTTGTAATCTTCCTCAGAAGCTTCTTCAAAATTTAGAAGCTGCAGGATATGAAATGCCAACGCCTGTCCAAATGCAGGCCATCCCATCTGCATTGATTGGCCGGAGCATGCTCGTTTTAGCTGAAACGGGATCTGGAAAAACCTGTTCCTTCCTAGTCCCAATAGTTTCTTATTGTACAAAGGTTAAAAACAACCCACAGAAACCATTAGCCATGGTTCTCACACCTACTAGAGAGCTTTGTATACAGGTGGAGGAACAAGCAAAGGTGCTTGGTAAAGTCTGCCCTTTAAGACTGCACTAGTGGTTGGTGGTGATGCCATGGCAGGGCAAGTATATCGTATCCAACAAGGAGTGTCAATGATTGTGGGGACTCCAGGGAGACTCATTGATCTTCTCACCAAGCATGATTTTGAGTTGGATAGTATATCAATTCTTGTCCTTGATGAAGTTGATTGCATGATCCAAAGGGGATTCCGGGAGCAAGTCATGCAAATTTTCCAGGCTCTATCCCAGCCACAAGTCTTAATGTACTCTGCAACTGTTACAAAAGAAGTAGAGAGGGTGGCAGGCTCAATGGTGAAAGATCTTACTGTTATATCAGTTGGAAAGCCTAACAATCCTAATGAGGCTGTTAAACAGTTGGTGATATGGGTGGAGTCAAACAAGAAGAAGCAAAAGCTTTTTGACATACTGACAAGCAAGCAACATTTTAAGCCACCGATTGTGGTTTTTGTGGGTTCAAGACTTGGAGCAGATCTCCTTTCTGAAGCAATAACAATAACAACTGGGGTGAAAGCTCTATCTATCCATGGAGAGAAAACCACGAAAGAAAGAAGAGATATATTAAGGTCATTTTTGGTTGGAGAAGTTGATGTGATTGTGGCCACAGGAGTGTTGGGCCGAGGGGTTGATCTCCTATCAGTGAGGCAGGTTATTGTGTTTGACATGCCGAATTCCATGAAGGAGTATGTTCACCAGATTGGAAGGGCCTCGAGAATGGGAGAAGAGGGCATGGCAATGGTGTTTGTAAATGAGGAGAATAAGAAACTATTTCCTGTTGGTTGAAATTCTTAAATCATCTGGTGCTGCCATTCCTCGTGAGCTTGCTAACTCACGATATACAGGACACTCTTTATCAGCAGGCAAGTCTCAAAAGAAAAGGAAGCATGGCTATTGAAGGTACCCTAGTCTTTTTCTTTTTGCAGTGTGTCATCCAAAACCACATGGGGTTTTGCATTAACCATAAAGCCACTCTCTTTTTTTCTTAACTACCTTAGTTCTATGATTTCACACTTACCAAATCCTTTAAGCTTTATATTGAAAGTATTAGCCTTTTATGTTGTATGTATATAAGACCTGCCAAATTATGATCATCTCATGGTTATTCTGAAACTTCATGGCTTGTGATGCTCATTTTCTTGGCTGCGTGGGTTGCCATCTTTTTGTCGTTCATATGTGTTAGTGGATCTCCGCAGAACTTAAATCAAGCAACTAAAATAAGGTCATATGCTTAGCTGACTCACCTGACTGATTCTCTTAAATTAATTAATCTTGTTCAGACCAAGGAGAGTAATATTGCCTATTTATCTGGAACAAAATTCTGTTCAATTTGAAGTTGCAAAGAAGTAAAGAAAGAGTTTTGTAATCTCAAGGCCCTCGTTATCGTGTCCTGAATGAGCACTGAAAAGGATCGACAGAAGTACATTAAAAAGATCCTGCAGAATTTGATGGCGCAGAAGACCTTCTTGGGGGAGTTTGGTGGTCTGTATGCTGAAGTCTTCAACAGCCAGCAAAACGCCTTCTGTTCAGGAAAGTTCAAGTCAGGTACCTGTGATATTTATTTCTGGTGTATCTGGTATTATTTTGTTTGCTCGTCTACTCTCTTGACCATGCATTGCTCTTCATCTATGATGGAGTGTCTTCTCTTTACAGGTTAAAGTACTTCTACCCACCCGCAATTTACCATGCTGTTATCTAGCTGCGCTAATTCTCCATTCACCAAACAAAACCCGAGCTGGCTTATTGGCACTGCAGAGCGGTTCATCTATGCTAAATTTACCACAGACCCCAGATCCCAGAACTTGAGGTACAAAGATAGATCACTACTCTGTTCCGTCTTCCTTGTTGCTTAATTGGAGTATTTTCCTGGCTTATCGTTTTCCAATTTGAGGGTGGATTATTCCTATGCCTCAAGATCTTCCTATCCACTTTACTATGGGCACAGAGCGAAAATTTTCGACCAGCAACCTCACGATCGTGGCCCCAAGACTGTTACCTCCTTTCAATCAAGGCAGGCTTTCTCTGGCTGCTGCTAACCGTAATGCCCTCATTGGGTTTGAAGTATTTTGAAGGAGAAGGTGAAGGCGTCGTAGCAGCATCATACCATTTCCTCTTCTACTAGGATGGCAATATGGGTGGAAACCCATGGTTCCAACCCAAACCATCTAGTTTTGGGTTGGATTGGGTTGGGTTAGGTTTAAGATTTTCTAATATGAGTTCAATACGGTTTTGTTTAAATGAACTTAAATAGATTATGGGTTCTAATGGGTCTTATATGGATTCTAATAGATCCTAAATGAGTTCTTGTTTAATTTTGTATATTAGTTTACCAAAAGTAATTGTAGTAATATAATAGAATTAATGAAAGATATTAGTATAAATTATAATCATGAGTTTATTATGAGTCTTGTATGGGTTGGTGATGGGTTGTAAGTTGGTTGATGATAGGTTTTATATGGGTTGGTGATAAATTTTAAGTGGATTGGTAATGTATATGGGTTGGTGATGTGCCTTCAGTTTATTGGAATTGATTTAATTCTGCTTTATATTACTAACTACTTTTACTAAATTTGTTTAGTAAGTTATTATTTTTTAAATTAATGAGAAACAAATTAAAGGAAAGTTGAAGAATTTTATAAGATAGTCAAAATTTGCAATTCATATGTGACCCTTTAATTTTGTTTTTTTTTAAATAAATTGAAAGTATACAATTATATTATAAATTTATAATGAACTAACATATACTATTATTATTGCGATTGATAATTTACAATTCAATTTTAGAAAAAATCATGGAGAAATTAATAGTACAACTATTCATCTCATGATTTGTTTCGAGAATGCAGTATTTTTTAATACTTTACAAACTTTTCATTTTATATATAACAAATGAATCTTTCACGTAACCTAATTACTTTCTATAAATAATGAATAACACAAATTTAATTGTATTATATTATATTACAAGTTGTATTAAAAATATTATTATCTTATTATTATTATTATCTAAAATTTTAAATTTTGTAAATACTACATATAAAAAAATGAGTATCATCGATCTAACCCGATCCATTCGCAATCAACTCATTTTCAACCTGTTAATTCAAACTCATTTTAAACCCAATCCATTTGGATCCAACTCGTCCATTTGACACCCCTATTTTGAATTTTTTACTAATTTTTGTTAATCTTTTATGAATATTTCGTTCTTGCCATTTGCTATGACAGTAAATGCGCATCACTTTATCTTTTGCTTTTGCCATCACTGCCGCAGCCTGAAGGTGCTAACTGACAAAGTGGAACTAAGAATGTAGGCTGAAAGTTTAAGGAATCACTCTTTTTATCCCATATAAGGATTTGTAGCCGCACATCATTTCTTTTTGAACTTGGCATGCGCCCAATATTTCAGTCCCGTACAAGTGTAATAACTGCCCTTTTCTTTTCTTGTAATGGGGTTGTTGGTAACTCTATGCGACATTATATGATCTGAGCATATTAGTAAGTGATTATCAACAGGTAACAGCCACACAATTTGTCCCCATTGTGCTGATGAGGCCGGCACATTTCAGACCCCTCTAACCCACCAATAAAGAAAAATGCTAAAGCAGCTCGAAAGGAAACAAACAAGAAAAAGGAAAACTAGTGCTCCCAGCATAAATACTTCGACTGAATCATATTTCACGGGAATCAGGAATCTTTAATACTGTAGCCATTCCAATGTAACTGGAATATACATAAACTTTGGGAGGTGGGCCGATCGTGTGTCATCAAGGATGGAGAGCTCCTCATGCCATTATCCGGTGACAGGAAACAGGCTACAACTGCACAGAAAGACCAGAAGAATACCCATCTAGATTAATGAGAGAACTTCTGAGGAAATCAATGAAATATAATGGAAGGCCATGCGACATGTTCTGATAACTAAATCACTCATCGTTGACTGTTGATTAATGACAAGGAGAAAATAAGAAATCTGAGTCAGTAGAAGGCATGCAGGTTGATGGAAGTTTTTGCACTCACTTCTATCAGATGATGGCCTTCGCCAATGCATCTCCTGCACAACTTTCCTAGCCCAGCAATGAACCATCTGTGACTGATATCCACCAAAAGATCTCTTACTTAGAGTGAAACTAAGAAGAATCAGAAAGCATGCATTCTTGATGAACCCAAAACACCACATCCCACCAGTTGGGATGGAATCAAAGCCCCATCTGCCATTGTTTTGAAGAAGCAACAAATCTGGCCAGCATAAAGCGAGGATGGACAAGTAAAAAATTTGTGACCGAATCCTCGAATAAATGTAAATAGAATGGTGGGTAGTCACACAAAACAACATCATGCTAAGTGCCAGAGCTAGTTGGCTGCATATCCAAAATCAAAAAATGGCATGAGCACAGCAAAAGGATAAGAAGGCAAAAACAGCCTCCCCGTTAGCCGCCCAATTTAACTGTTAATTGCTCCATCCACGCACTGGAAAGGTGCCCTAGCCACCACAGCAGTATATGGCATTTATGTTTAAAATGCAACATCATACTAAAGCTTAGCACATCCTGGTTAGAAATATAGCAGAGCAGAAAATTGAACTTGTAAGAAGATAAACAAATTGAGCTTCCGTCATGTCTGTCTTCGTGAATGGCATTCAGAGTAGTTCAAGGTAATGACACCACATAATGAACCATCCAAGTTCGTCTCTGTAGATATTAACAAGTTAGTTCGTCGTTGATATTGAACAACCCAGCCCTTGCATAAAAAAAGGAAAAATTACCCAGTTCCCAAATGGAAATGTCAAAGCATCAACCGCACAACATAATTTTGCTCAATTTATCTAACACAATCTCAGAATTGAATCTGTTATGGATTTGCTAATAGACTTCCACAAAACTGAATTTGCAGGTCAGACCAAAAGGAAGAAAAACAGAAGTGCATAACTCAAAAGTATGACGAGAAATCGTGAGACAAAGTTGAAGCAACTCAAGGTGGTGGTACAACAAAGGCAAACCTTTGTCTACTCTCCCCTACACTAATGCACCTCTAGATGGTTGAAGTACTACCAACTGAAGCCTTCTCGTGAATTTAAGGTCTTGCAAATTTGCACCAAATACTTGACTTCCACCTCCCATAGCAATAACGAATCAACTTATACAACCGAACCCTCAGCAGCAAGACCTTTAAGGCCTAAATATTCAGCACTAAACTACATCAGGTTATGGACGGCAAATCATCTATGCCAGAAATTAAAGGATGAAAGCCACAAGAGTTAATCCAGAATGACAGAAAGGTAGCAACTGATATATCCCCACAATCATAGGGAGATATATGAAAGTAGAACAATTCAGAACGATTATTAAGAGAAGACTTGAAATTCACAGGTTCATTACAACCAACTGAGAAAATTACATGCTCAAGTCTTAACAGAAGGAAATGGCTATCAACATCTATATCCATCTAAAAAGGTAAAGACTGACAACCTACATTTACTGACCTATTACAAAAACACACACAACGAACAAGAGGGGCCAAGCATAGAAAGCTGAGCAACAGGACCTATGCACTGAGACCTTGAAGCAAGTCAAGGAAACTAAGAAAAAACAACTAAACAAACTTCTCTCTTTGTTAGACTTGAGATGCCTATCAATTAAGGAACTCTAGCCACATACCTACATGTCCACACTCATTCTACCAGGTTGAGATTATAACAATGAATCTAGGAGTGTGATACCCACATTGACAAGAGACATTTTAATATTCATCACACCCAGAGCTCATCACTTAGCTTTCATTAACTTCTACAACACATCAATTTGCAACATCCCTCTGCGAAACCATGTTATCTTTTGCAACTCCACCTTCTTCCATACAAATATCATTTCCTGCCACCTCATTTTCAGATGATCCTATATCAATGTTATTCGCAGCAATCACTTGCACATCCAGGGACGTGTTCTCATCATTCTTCTTCTCTTCTATATCTTTAACAGCATCATTCTTTTCCTCAGCTTTATTTTCATCGATAAGGTCATTATTGTTATTCTCTTCTTTAGTTTCAACAACTGTAACATCATTATTATCAGCTTCAGCAAGTCCATCATCATTATCCTCGAGTCCCTTCCGCACAACATTTTCCTCTGTAGTTTCTGCTGCTTCAAAGCCTTCACAATTATTACCATCATTACATTTCCCCTTGGAACACCCATCACTACTCATATTATTATCTTCACTAGAATCTTCATTATTGTCCTCCACCAAATGCGCTTCTTCGCCGTGACTCTCACTTTCATTTTCAGAGTCATTCTCCACTACCTCCTCATTAATCACCTCCCCTCTGTTTCCCCTCCTCTCTAGAAACTGCATCCTCCTCCTCAAATCCCCCAACTCCCTCTCCATCAAGAACAGCCGCTCCTTCAAAATCAGGTTCTCCTCTTCCAATTGAGCGATATGAGTATCCTGATCATCCACCCGATTTTCCAACACATTGTGATAGTCCATCCCACCAACACTGACACTGTTTGGATTATAAATCATCTCAAACCGGCTCAAATCATGGTCCAACCTCCTCTCCACCTCAACATGTTCCTCCACATCGCTCTCACTTGAACCTCCTTCATCTTCATCCTCATCCTCATGAGCCTCCATTTCATGTCCAGATGACCTCAACCTAATCAGACCCTTCATAGATCCATATCCATCAACACCCACTCTTCTTTGGCCATGTCCACCAAAACCTCCCTAGATGGGGAAAAAATAGGAGTGGGCAAAACAGCAGGCGTCATGGGAGATGGAGAAACCAATGATGCAATACCACCACTCTTTTTGGCCCTAATTATAAAGGAAGTAGTATTCCTAGGAGCGAAGGGAGCAGACCTGGAATTATTATAATTGTTATTACCGGCACCCGTATTCACATTTACACTATTGTTCTTATTAAACTTCTTCCTTGGAAAGAACTTCCGGGTTTTTAATCGATTCTGATGCTGCAATTCGTTCAGAGTTGGAGGCTGATAGCTATTAAAGTTCATATTCCCTACACCTACACCACCAACTGTGTTAACACCTCCGGTAGTTCCACCACCGCTGGAGCCAGCCATTAAGGGTTTTTGCTGCTCGTTCCTCCGCTTATCTTTGGGTTTATTCACCTTCTTGCCCTTCCAGTTGCTCCTCGGGCCCAGCGACTTTTTAAAAGCAGATAACGGTGGTTTCATAGCACCAGGGTTAGAGCTGAGGTTTTGAAACTGCTGTGGTGGAGGCCACATGCCGTAACCCCTGTTCATCGGAACCATCTGCAGATAATAATTAATCAAGTGACTCTGTGGTGAAACAAATGGAGGAAGCGCAGAGGATTTATCCTGGTTAAACGAGATTACCTGCGGTTGAGGCTGGGGATTCATCTGACTCATACTCATCATACTCTGATTCAAGTTCATCAACTGCGGCTGCTGCTGCTGCTGCTGTTGTTGATTCATCAGCGTTGCTTGCTCGTTCATTTCAGTTGTCTCGCGCTTAGCAATAACCGAGATTTAACCGGAATACAGGAAAAACTCGCAAATCAAAAACCCCTGAAAATAAAATAATAGAAATTCGAGATTTTAACCTATTATCAGAGGTTCAAACCTACCCGCACGTTAGGGGTACAAACTTCCAACCCTCAAATGTCGAAGAAACCGCCCAAAATAGAAATGAAAAACAAAAAACCACACCCTCGAAGAAAAAACAAGAACAGAACACCAAAGTTTTTCTGAGAGATTTTACTTCCGCAATATTCAAATCCAAGATCAAGAAAAACAACAAATTGCAGAAAACTACAGTAGCCTCTTAATCTTGTTGCTTCTGTTACAAAAATTTCCTCTCTAAAAATCTATTAGAATTTCAAGTTTCTAATCCTCGAGTTCTGTTTATTTTCAGATGGTTCTTCCGTGACGTGTGGGGGCGAGGAGACGAGGCCAGGGTTATATATAGAGGGAGGGGTGAGCATCAACGGTCTGGATGTACGAAGGATCTAGGAACGGCAGAGATTGAAGACGCGTGTTAAACAAGTCTGGAGTAGGGGTAGCATTTGGGGTTTCTTTAGGAAATGCCCTTAGATTCGAGAATAATTACGTCGGTCACCATTGACCCCATACGGCGCCGTATGATCCATCTTCTGAGGTCACGGGCTTTTTATGATTCCCGGGCACGAGAATCGTGGACTCTATTACCACTTACCTTTCATTTTCCCCTTTTATTTTTCCTTTTTCCTCTTTATATATTTTCAAATATAAATACAAAAAATTTAAAAAAATAAATAAAATTATAATTCATAATTCAAAAAACAGTTCATCACAAAAGTTAAATAAAAACATAAACAGAAACTAACGAATTGAACTGACTATTATTCTACAAAATTAAAATTAGAGAAATATCGATAATTTTCTAAAACGTATGATTAAATCAAATTCAAGAGCTCATTGTGTCTACCCTTCAAAGGACTTTATGCTGAAATGATTTTTATGAGTTTATTATAGTGAAATAAACTGAGATACCAATCCTTGTTGTTTGCTCAGTATATAACTTTGTTAAGACCCAACTTGAGTGGAATGCCAAATTGGCAATGAATTAGGAAGTACATTTTAATGCAAGACCCAATTTTTTATTTAAAAGAGTTAGGCAACCTAATAATGAAGTGGCCAAAGGAGAGTTGTGTGATTTGTGGATTATTAAAAGCTGGCGACAGTGGAATGATTTTTGTTCAAGTGATAAATTTTGGGATAAATTACACTGACATTTGAGTTGAATTACACAAATATTTATTGTGTTTTGTTAAATTACAGGTACATCTTATGAGAGGTGTTAGTGTATAAATTATTCTTGTTTGTTTTGCTGTTAAGGATGGTTTCGATGATTATACAAAAAAATATGAATTATTTATATAAATAGATGATTGACCAAAAACCTTATGATAATCAAACTATTGTAAGAGTCTATTGCACTTAACCAATGTGGCCTATTTTATTAGGATGCAATAAAAAACATTAATGTGCATCTTATGGGTGCATGCATTGTTTCATTTAAGGAATGTGATGCCTTTCAAATGAATGTATACCTAATTTATTCCAAAAAACAATTACCTTAAAATATAGATTATATTACAGCCACTCCATTACAAATACGTTCTAATTATTTTATAAATTACAAATACCACATCATTTTAACTCTCGTATAATAACAAACTCATTCCGTTAGTCTCCATTACAATTCCATTCATTTTTTTTATAATAAATTAATCAAAATATGCTTTTAAATTATGAATTATACCTAGTTTTTGTAAATTTTTAAAATATTTGTATTGGTTTAATATGTCTCCCAGATTATTTACTTTACTCGTTCTCGTTTTTTTTCTTTAACATTTTTTTAGTTTTATTTTTTCAACAATCAATTAAGGTAAAATAATAATTTGTCACATCACCATCTGAAGACTATAATTTTGCATTTAAAGGGAGTATATGCAATTTTTTAAATAATAAAAAATTTATAATTATACCAAACATCATCTGTGCTAATCATAACTTACCGTAAAATATAATATTATATAGGGATGGCAACAGGGCAGGTTCGAGTGGACCCAAGACCCATCCCGCCCCATACAAAACCCGTTGGAACGAGTCTAACCCAACAAACCTGGTTACTTTATTTTTTTTAATTATTTCATAAATATAATAAAAAAATTAAGATACCAATTACAAATAAAATTATTCATGGCCTAACTTTCAAGTCCAAACAATAAATTCTCAAATATAAATGAATTATTCATAAAAATTTCAAACAATTTTCGCGATTACACATTACTAATAACGTCTTCATTCTCGTCCTCGTTAACTAATGTGGGATAATTTTTTAATTTATCAATTGTTGAACAAAATACCTAACAATAAAAAAATAAAATGATATACTGATTTGTTAGTCTTTATTCTACAAAATAAAATAAAATAATAATATATTAACTAAACCGGGGTGGGTTTCGAGGCAGGTCCTTAAGGACCCAAGAACTACCCCTAACCCGCTACATGCCCCGATTCTAATTTGTTAGGACCTAGACCCGCCCCATTAAGGGAGGGTCCAAAGCAGGTTCTGCCTGGTCCGTAGGAGTGTTCAACAAAATTGTCGGACCGCCCAAACCGATCGACCTAACCCAAACCGCACCGCAATTAGCGGGCTAAAGATGGGTTAGATTGGTCTTGGGCTAGTTGAAAAAAGATCGCATTTTAGCAATCGGGTTTGATTTTATGTTTACGTAGACCGCATAGACCGCGTTCGACCGTGATGATGATAATAGTAGTAGTAGTAATAATAAGAAGATGAAGATGAAGGTGAACACTAATAATATACTAGAATTCTTCATATGTTTATACAAAAATTTTGATTATGCATAAACATTCAAGTTGGTATTGTATAATATATATGTATAAATATGTAGATGAGATCAATTAATTCATTAGTTGTTGATTATTGACAATCTCTATATATTTTTTATGCCGTTGATAAAGGCAAGAACTTGAAATAGATGACATCACGATTTTGTTATAATTTGTTTTCATTACCATCTTATTTTATTTTAAATAATTTTTATTTAATATTATATATTATTATGATCAATTTTTTATATAATTAATTCGAAATAATAACATTTTCACATCTTATTCATAAAAAATGGTAATTTTTTAATAATATTTTTATTCTTTTAAAATAAACATATAACTATGTATAAGTGCTTATTTTTTACATATTATAATTGATATATCATATTTCATAATGAGCTCTACAGAAAAATATATTTATTTTGACAAAATAATTGTAACAAAAGCATAAGTTGTCCCAAAATACTAATATAATTGTATAGGTGATTGTCTATATACTAAAGACCGCAAAAACCGCCCCAACCCAATTAGACCGCAAAGTGCGATTTTGATGATCGTTGAGTTGGGCTTGGATAGAGCTTTCTAAAGACCGCAATGATTGGGTTGGGCCAAAAAATTACCTAAACTGCCCCAACCCACACCGCGTACACTCCTACTGGTCCGGATCTTATTGGCACCCCTAATAATATAGTGCTCACATCATGATGTATAAACCACCTACTTTTGAGAACAACTACATAGTAGGTTCATCTAATAGAATCAAGTTAGACCCATGGTCATGGTCATGGTCATGGTCATGGTCATGGTCAAATTACAACTGCAATGCTTTATGCACCTTACACTTTGGAGGTATTCCGTTTTCTCTGTCTGAACCAACGCTGTTTGGTGGCATTATCACCAAATTCAATGCATTTGTGTGAAGGTCACGTTCAACTATTTACAACCCATTCTTGCATATTTGTAACAAGACGGAGTTGTCAGCAAAGCAGTTATGAGACAAGTTGAAAAGAAATAATTGACTATGTTCTCAGAGGTCACATGTATGATTAAATAATAACACTAATAGCTCAAAAATGGAGCCCCCCCTTCCCTTACAAAAATTACAAGGATACAACATGGGATCAGATCACATAGTCAATAAACATATGACAATAACAATAGTTGTAAGATTTTGATGGCAAGAAAATATTACCAGTGGTGGAACAGTAGTTTCTGCTCCTGATCTGATCACATTCCTACAGCTACTCCTTGTTCCTGGAGGACCTGTCTTTCCTATGCCCACCAAGAATACGAGAAATCTGAAGACCTCTACTGAAAGCTTGGTTGAACAACATTCGAGTCTGGAATTCGGACACGAAGGGGAACCATGCGAGAAAGGCCACTGGTGTGAAAAGAAGCAATCCCATAACGATTTCGTAGCCACGTGCTAGAGTTCGAACTGAGCCCCAGAATCCAGCTTTTTGGACGATGGGTTTGCATGCTTGTGCAATGGAACCAAGAAAATGTGAGTCGTCTTGTTATGAAATGAAAGAGAACTCGTAAGAGAAAGTGGGAGATGAAGGAAATAGAACTAACCAGAAGTAAGCCCCAGCCAGTTGGCATGAAGGCGAGTATGCAGACGACGATGTCTCTCGGAGTCATGTGAGGGAGAGCGATCAGAATAGCAAGGATGGAGATGAATGTAACAAAGATCAAACCCTTGATTAGACGGAAGACGAGTTGGAAGTTTGCGCTGAATTTCCTACGTCCCACGGATATTGTCTGGAGAAGAAACCAAAGGAACATAAAATTAGACCCTCATAAGCACAATAGTTTTGATAGTCTTTTCTCTAAAAAAAAAAAAAAACGGTCTGGATATGAACACTTCTGTACAGTTGAATCCCCGAAATTCATAAACGTGCTGGCGTTAGGGAAAACGTCTTCAAATCTCACCTTCATGACAAAGAGTATCAGTAAGATCACCAGCCATGATATGCCATATACCTGTGATCCATTCGAGTATTGTCAAAAAGGTTAGGAGAATCTAAAGCCAACAAAACATGAAAAAAAATTTACGTCCAGAGAAGTTTCAAGACAACGCACCCAAACACTTTTGGTACTCCTGGTGATGTGCAAATGATAGACCAACCCATACTGATAAATGAAAAACCTTAGTGCTAGTACTATCTCAGCAATGATACCACGTTTCCCTGAATGACGGAGATGATCTTGCTCCTCCTCCCACCATGATTCCCAACTCTTCTCTGAGGGACACCGATACCTCCTCTGTTACTGATCCACTTGTTCCAGTCAGTCCAATCATCAACTATCTTTTGCCACTCAAAACCAGACGGGTTGAAGAGGAATGGAGCAAAAAGCCAAGTCCCAACCATAAACCACATGGATACAGTGATCAGGATATACGCAACGGCACCTCTGTAGGTCTGGCCAAATATTTGATAAACAAGAAGCAATATCATTAGCTCAAGCCCCTTAACAAAGTGACTGCGAGAGTACAACCGATAGTTCTCAGCAAATTTTGCATGGAACACGACAAACCCACGACCCGTGGCCCTATATTTTGCACCTCCATGGAGTAATGTCCTCCCGTAATAATGGGTCTTAGTTCCAAGTGAGAAGGTGAAAAACACAGGTGCCAGTTGTAGCTGCATGAGTATGAATTCACTTAATGCAGTTCGGAAACCCTTTTCCAATCCAATTTCCATCATCATAGGGAGAGCCATGAGAAAGCCAATTTGCACAAAGGACTGAGAGGCCAGAGCAATTTCAAGAGACTTATTGTCTCGAATTGCTGGTTGTGTACTTAAGCCTTTCTCCAGACCACTAAGAACAAGATAGAGGCGGCCGTAAAGAAATACATAGACAGTGAGAACAGTAATCTGTCATAAGAAACAAAACCAGGTTAGAAAGTGTGATAAGAAATTCGAAAAGCAACTGTTAGCCAATGCATCAGTATCACATACCAAGGTACTGAAGTAGAAACCAATGGTGGTGAAGTAGCATGATAGCATTCGAAAGAAGTCAAAACGATGCCCCAGCCTATATAAATCACGACTCAGTGTTTGTTCTCCATTTCCATTGGCAATTTTCGCCTCAAATAGAGAAATCTGATTAAGACCCCATCCCTCCCTTTACCAACTTGTATGTATTCATGATGGGTTACATTGCCTTCACGAAGAGTAGAATTGAACCCTGCACTTGAGATTACATTATTAACACAAGCTCTTGCCATCCACTAAACGAAATTCAAAGAGTTTAAAGAACAAAATTATGAGCATACCAGCAAATATGTCCTCACTCAGGTTGATAATCTTGGAAGCTTTGCTTACTCCACCTCTTGTAAGGTGAAACAGTCTATCAAAAACATGGGTGACCATAGTGAAACCGAACCCTGTATGAATAGTAAGGAAACAAACAATTAATTAGATGTTTTTCAATGAACTTGACATGATGAGCAGTGAATGATGCATAAATTGAAAAGGAATGAGAAAACTTACTTAAGAGGGTTGGCCAGCAATCGCTGACCGATAGTAACAAAACTTGTTTCCTGATTAGACATAAACCAAGCAAGTGAAGAAACACTGCATCATGTAGTAAACAATAATGGGGTTAACTAATTAAAATCAAATAGGTCATTTTCAACCAGGACCTCTTTTAATTTTGACAGAGTACGCACCTTCCAGTGAAAATGTGTTCCCTCAGGCCAAGAATTGATGGGTGCCTAACATCATGCCTTTTAAGAAATTCTTGAAGCAAGTTTCTCATTTTCAAAGCTTCTTCCATGTAGTTATCCTACATTTGAATTTTCATATCAGGGCTCAGAAAGAGAGAATCCAAAAAGCCAAATGAGCGAAAAATGCTATACCTGATTCATATCAATTGTTTGTAAGCCTTCTCCACGTGTGAAAATAATCGCATGATTCTGATTTTCAGGCTTCCCTTCACCGAGGATAGCAGGGCCTGGAAGTTTTATACGGTAGATAATCTGCAGAAGAAAATCCATCAAATCAACAAATATTATTTGCAAAAATAATGTAGAATTATGATTCTACGTTGTTACATGAATCTTCACAGTGCAAGAGCAAGAGTCTAAAATAAGTCATGAAAGAAAGAAGACATTGCAATGATAATCTATATTTCAGAAAATTTTCAGCTACCTATTATCTCATCTGGTGAAACATCTCATTACCTGATCCAGATTCTGCCCTGGCTCTGAAGAATTTGACTTTGGCAAAGCAGCCTTCACTAGAGTGGAATAGTAAACCTTATCATTAACCTTCTTGGTTCTGTCTTTACTTGGTTCTTCAACTTCATCAATATATGCTACTCGAAGAGATGGATACCTGTACAAGAAAATGCATGATTAGGTGATGGAGATCACAAGACAACAACCTCATGGTTCAGCGACTCTTACGTTGTCATAAGTCTCAATATATCTTGTGCACGAGGATCTCCAGACCGTTTTTGTATACCGTATAACTGGCAAGACACAACATATGTAAACTTCATATCAGCGACTGCTTGACATTGCGTCCACAGCGACCTCTCTCCCTTCATCTGATCCTCATTCAACTCAATGGCCTTATAGCCTTCCATTAAATCTGTTTAAATTGAAAAGGCAGCTGCTTACACACAATAGTTTGTACTTAAACACAAAAAGCAGTAAAAGGGTAAGAACTGCAAAATGGTGCTCATTCATATAACTCAGTGTCAAGATATATTACCATCATCCTTTGCCATATCAAGAAATGCTTGGAGTTCTAGAGCTTTGCGATAATACATCATTCCTCTAACTGCCACAAGTTAAGACAAAACATAAGTCCAGAAAGATAGACTTTGTGAACAAATAAATTCAAAGGAACACCCACTCAAATCTAGCAGAGGCACTTCCAACCCGCATGACTAAGTTGACAAAATCAAAGGCATAAAATGTAATAGGCATGCGTGACTCTGCCTATGCCATGATGACCATTGATTAGCAGGTTATATCACTATCAAGGAAACTCAACAATATCACATGTTTAATTTGTTTAGATCTCCTTCTATCCAAGGTGCGGTGTCAAAAGAAAACAGGCTATAAAATTGTCAACCTCCAAGGGTTTCATTTCAAGCACCCAAACCCCCACCTAAAAATAAATGGCGAATGGATAGGAGAGTGCACGATCACACAATGCTGAGAATTCTATTTATCCTACCAGTCCTGGTCAATGTTTGGCCCCTATAGGATGCCCACAGGCGTAGCTGTTCTTCCGATTCATCAGAGCCTCTAAGTTCTTCTTCATTGGAACAGTCCACACGCTCCAGAAAATTGTTCCATTCATCTGCATGATATTAGTTTGAGGTCAGCAGAGAAGGAGAAATATGATATACCTGATAAAAGCCGAACGACAAACCTGGGAAAATTTTCTGCAAGTAAAAGAGAATGGAAACACCATCCTCATTCGGTACTTCTAGCTCAGGCAATGAGAAGAGAACCTCCTCTGTGTAATATGGAGTCAAAACACTACATAGGAATACCACCAAACAAAGAATCAGCTTGCAGAATGGTTTCAGACATGTCCAGCAAATGTGTAACTGCTGATGATTTAGGCTTAGGAATATAAAAATAATAATAGAAACATGGTTTCAGACATTGTCAAAATAATGTAATCGACCACAAAGTCTAACTATGAAAATAGAAATATTAGCATGGCCTAGGAGCCAATGCCATTGAGAAGTCTCCAGGAATACATAAAGTAATGGAAATCTTAGTATAATACTGTTTTCAATAATATTTTATTTAATCTCCAAAGGTTTTGCACCAAATAATACCATTTAACTGTCAAACCAAAAGCAAGTGTTCATAGAGTGGGCGCAACTCTTTGAATTTTGCAAATATTATGTTGCCACATTAAACACCAACCAATCTTCATTAAGAAAGTCCTACCCAGCGCTGTCATGCCATAAGGGTGTTATTTTTCATATAACATAAAACTCAAGTCTCCACTAACGTTTTCATTTCACGGGATTTGTTCAACCAAGTCTCGTCAATTAAATTTACCCATAGCTAATTTCCCCTTATTTTGGATCTCCATTGCATCTTTACTCTGCGGCCAAAATGCATTTGCTGGGGTAAATCCCATGTGTCTATGCATCTTAACCAGGATGCACGCATTAAATTATCTCCATTTTCCTCAGCATCAAAATCAATAGAGGATGGGCTGAAGGTAAAAAAATTCAAACAAACACATGGATACATGATCTTTCATATCATATTTAACATTTGGGCGAATGGCTAAAACAGATCTATCTGTGCACACAGAGAAATGAAAGCAAAGGCACAGGTAACAACTCACGAGAAAGATAACATATTGCGGACTTTAGGAGCTGAAGGCATGTCCATAAACAAGGAATTGGAGAAGAAGGATATGCGCCTCCTAGCTTCTAAGTTCGACGGTACATCCATAGCAGATTCCTTCACTGTCAGCAACAAGTACAACCTCTTGATCTGTGTAGAGGGAAAGATCAAAATCATAAACAAGTACTATAGATGATAAGAGTTAGTGATTTACATCGGTAGAAGCAGAATTATTACCTTCTCTTTCCAAGCTTCCGATTCAGGAGCTGGAAATTTGATGGCACCAGCTGATGCAAATAACTGATACTGCTGATCAAGAGGAACCATTCCTTCATGTCCCGACCCACCATGAATTGAATCTAACAAGCTATTTACGAAATGGACTACAATAAGAACACACCATCCAAGCCTTAGAAGTTGACACTTGCAAGGTGAAAGAAACATTACTTGGATACATGATCTTCCATCATTATATCTCGGGTCACGACTTCCAGCATATCCTGGAAAAGAATGACAACTTGATCTCTGTCCTCCTGCTTATTAGCTAGCTGCAAAATGCCAAATTGGGTATCAAGTTTATGCATGCATACTACAATCTTTAAAGAGAAAAAATAAACTTCAAGAAGTAATTGCAGTTAAAACAGAAAAGTACCTACCAGGTATTTTACAAGCTTAACAAAAAGCTCATACAGACTTGGAAGAGCACTCATCTTATATTCAGTTAATAGATCATCCTCCTCGATATGCTTGTCAACTTCAGAAAATATGTACTCAATAACTCTGACAAATACACAGGTTGATTAGAATGAGTGAAGAAAATGTTAATGGGCTCAAACTGCAAGCAATGAGTACTTACTCTTTCTCTCGATTGCCACGAACTAAAAATTTAACAATGTTCCGGAATGAAGCATAACACTCACAGACAGCAGAATACATATAATCATCAGACTTAATCCGCTTTTTCAGTTCGCTGTCCTTGCCATTACTGTCTTTAGCCATATCCACTGCTATTGGGATCTGTTTGATACGACAAAATCAGTTATGCCAGACAAATTTTGTTATATCTCAACTAATCACTTCCTAATTAAGTGATGGAAAAGAAACCAAAATAAGGTAAACTTAACATCAAAGTTCAAACTATTATCTTCTTTCAGAATGAAATAGTTAATCGTTTTACACCTTAAATAATAAAGAAGCGAATCTCTTGGTGTTTTTGCCAACAATATTTTGAGTATTACTTTAGAAGTATCTGAATCACCCTTCAGTAGAATATATTATTGTCTAAGGTGTACAAGTCATACTTTCTTTCTAAAAGTATTATAAGTTTCTGGTTGATCATGAACAACTGGGAAGAATAATTATTTTGTCCACCTTGGCTTAGTTATGAAGAGAAGTTTTTCCAGTCAAGTCCAAAAATGGAGGTGACAAAGGAAAAATTACCGTGATGCCTAAAAGATAATGAAGAAAAAAACACAAGGGAAGGGTTCTAATTTAAACCAGAAATGGTCAAAGCAAACCTTGCTTGCAAGCAAAAATGGAGGCCACTGCATCAGCTCCAAATCACGATCGGCCCAATATGGAACAAGCAACAGATCCATTTCCCTAACAGTAGAATTTGCACAATCAAATAAATAGATATATGTCTCAGTTTTTTCCCCTTTTCATACCCAAATGAATCAGGGACAAAGAGCAAATGCTGCAAACCAACGACAGATTTCACAAAAGTCCGACAGAAGATCACCTATTACTAATAAGATCCTCCTCCCTGAAACTTGTAATAATTTTGTTCCACAACTGAGCAAACCTTGCAGCTTCCTTTTCCTTACTGGATGGGATCTGGCGTAATGACATTAATGCAAATAAATGTGAATTCCACTAATATCATGTATTACCCAATATATTAGTGGAAAAGAAGCTAAAATATGCTACCACTTCAAACTTCCGGGAAAAGGTGGCCTTCAGTCCTTTCTTTTTAGCTGGCTCAGCTTTCTCCTCTGGGATTAAACAGGCATTAAAAGCACCAGGCAATGACTGGAATCGGGATCTAAGCATTCCAAGTGTTCGAATCTAAAAACAAAAAGAAGACAAAGGTCAAGCCCCAAAAGAGAAAATTAAATAATCTTCTGCATGAAGGACAAGTCATCTTAAACATTCATCTGAGCTTTAGTTTTGTGGAAATATCTTATCTCCAGACTCATGCCATGACCGAATTGCCTTGCACTAAAGCAATAGAGGAAACATTTGTTTTCCAAGAAAACTAACAACCACAAACAGCCCAAAATTCTTGTAGCAATAAGTCCAAAAATCTTTTCGCCATACACATTGTTCAATTTCTGACCATATGCTTGCTGTAACATAAAAATGCTTTGTAACTAACAACAACTACTCATTTCTTGAAAGGTAATAAATTTAAGTTACTGCTACGCGGCGTATAGTTACATTCATATTTAACTATCGCTATGCTTTAACTTCTTTCTTTCTTCAAATCCTAAGTAAGAACAAAACTAAAGTATTCAGATTAAGAGTTCTTCCAATGCCGTAACACAGTGTTTATACTACTTCGAGTCTCCAACAACTGACAAAAATCTAATAGATCACAGATGATACGAAGGTTAATATAACGGATGGGAAGTTGTGCTGACCTCTCCAAGGCGACGGAATGCACCATATATACCTCCAAACAGTGTAGAGAATATAGCATACCAGATCTGAGAATCCATGAAATAAACCTGAAAAGGAAGAACCCATAAATTGATGTTCTCAAAATAGAAAAAGAAACCAAAGCCTATATAGATTACGAGTATAGCATCGAAAAGTAAAATGCACTACTGAAAGTAATGCATGATACATACAAGAATAACTGGGGCCCAGAGCGCAATCACGACACCTATGTTGTTCTTAGCTGCAAACGCATCATATGGAAGTTCAGTAATTAGCAAGCAATGACAGTTCCAAAACATGCGTCCAATTGTCTCTATTTGTGCTTGTCTGCATGTGTGTGAAATAACTTAGCTGCAGATCGCAGCCTTGTTGATTACCTTGGGGGAAAAACTCATGCCACTGGTAGGTTGATATATGAACATTCATGATAGCCTGTGTTGGAACAACCAGAGGCTTGATCTGCAATGGGAATATTTATAGTCAGCGAAATTAGTATTATTGTCATCGTGGATATGGATTATGACAAAACAATCAAAACACACCCACACAATTCAACTAACAAATAGATATTTTTCCTCCCTTAAACACCCTAAATATGAATCACATCCCTTAGCCAATGAAATGTGCTCAGAGCAAAACCAAAATGCAATAAAACTTAGACCAATAGAATATTTCAGCACTACAAATGTGATTAAATTGGATCCAACAATAGGAGAACATAATAGATCTCCATGTGCAGATAAGCGTGCATGAAATCGATACGAAATAAAGAAAATGGATAAGGGAGGCACCTCGATATAAAAACTGAAAGCCAGCTTTGTAATTATAAGAAGCACCCAGAATAGTGTATACCTAAGAATTCAAAAAAGTAATAAAACATCATATACATGAAATGTACAACCAAATGATAATGTCCTTGACACCTTACTTGAAGAGAGAAAATGTGCTTTCATGCATTCCCCTTCCAACATAGAGTCGAGGCTGCAAGATATTAGAGTAAAAACACAGATTACAATCTGAATTCCATTCCTATTGACCCAAAACAAGGCATCCACAAAAGACTTATTCCTCACCTGTGACCACCACATCATTAGCATCACAATTTTATAATTGGAACTCTCAAGGAACCGGCGAATGAATGGAAAAAGGAAAAGCACGCCAGCGAGCATATTTGGTGACAAGTAGATTACTACAGCCAAGATAAATAACGAAGGAGAACTTGAGCCATTGCCAAACCAACTTTTGATAGTTTGAGCAAATCCGGGAGGATTCTCCCATGTATAAGCATAAGTAACAGGGAGGATAACCACCCATGCAGCAGCAGACACAACCTTTAGAATGTATCGTAGTTTGACATGGAATGACATGCTCGTTCTAGCTTTCCAACTGAGAATTACATCAAGGATGGCTGCACCAAATAGACATATCAATATGAGAATAAAGAAGCACACAATATTTGGTATTGGCATCTACATTATATGACTTAAAAATCAATAGCATAACCACATACATTAGAGCACCAACACATAGCTAACATCTTTAAGTCAAATCCTTTTCCATTATTGCAGTCTATATCACAGATGGCAACGGTATAATTGAAATGTTACCGAGACATGCTAGCAACATCAACATGATTCCAGACCATGCCCATTTGGTATCACAACATTTTTAAGCCATTGAACAAACAATTTGATGATTTCCAAGAATAATGTGTTGTAGAACTGGGTTCTGCTGTCATTCTTAGTTATCAAGAATGAATAAATAAGAGCTACATATTATGAAAAGCCTTTAAAAGCAAAAATGCACCATAAATGCGCCATTGAACTAGAAAAAATTACATACCTTGCCCAAGTTTCAGTATTGCAGCAGTTATAAAGATGCTTAATACTTTCTTGAAAACATCAGCATCAAAAACCGAACTTGGCTGTCCCGAACCATTCCAAGCAATAATGATCATGGCCTTGGTAGACAGAGATTCCCGGCATCAACATTAATAAATGAAAGAAAGGAGGGAAATGATCGCAGGAAAAAAAAATTGAGATGTTCAAGGTCGCAGACCTGCAAGCACAATATGAAGAAACTCCACATTCTGTCGAAGCTTCTGAAGATATGCCAATATGATCGGATCTCGACAAAATTAACTTTCCCCATCCATCGGTCTCTCACAGGCCTATTTTCCTAAATTCACAGAAAATAACATTCAGTCTCATAAGAAAACACTGCGAACTAGGCTACAAGTATATATAGAATATGTCTTAATCAGCCAAATGATAATGACGAACATCAGAAAATGGACTCTTAATAAATGAAACAGGGGAATCTTTCGCCTGTGTAAATTTCTTGTGCCAAATATAGGAATTTGATCAACGACCCAGCAGGTTTCTTTCCTTTGTAGAGGGATTACATAAAGTTTAATGACCACCAACAGTAGACTTCATAAGCGCATGCTAATCTGTCTGGCCAAAAAGCTTAGAACCTGAGTCACCTAGTCCTCTACCCTAGTGAGCATGAAAACTTCTAAAATGCTTTGGAGTAGGATCATGTTAGAGCAAATGAAAATGTAAACATATTGTATATAAAAATATATTGAATTAGTAACTCTGCTGTCCCAAAGATTATTGGATATCATTCACAAGTCAAAATGGCAGCTTTCCCAAGTGGACCTTAGAAAATTCATTAAAATGATTTGAGATTTCCTCGTTTTCCAGCTTCAGCATTGCTTTGAATTCCTAATTCTGCAAGATTATTGGGTATCATTCACAAGTCAAAATGGCAGCTTTCCCAAGTGGACCTTAGAATTTAAAATGATTTGATATTTCCTTGTTTTCCAGATTCAGCATTGCTTCTTTGTGGCCAAGTTCCAAGTTGGTGTTGTATCACCATAGCCTATCACTAGCAACTTTCTCATCATGATCTTTCCTCGTGTTTCCAAGTTCAAATCTTTCCTCCACTCCCCGGACTTCCATATCTCTCCCAACCTCGGACACCAACAATATTATTATTTTCCCTTGAAAATGGAAGTCTTCGGTGAAGATTTCTTGCAAAATATTAAGTTGTGAGTTGCCTGATTTCAGTTTGCAATTTGAGAATATACAGAGGATTGTATAGCAGCTTCTAGCACTCAATAAACTGGTTACCAGAGCGCCACACTTCGTGGAGATCATGCTGCCAGGCTCGGCTCTTCTCCAAACAGTAGTAACATTAGACGGCGAAGTATTATAAGATACAAATCCCACACTTGGATGCAATCCCACAGCGAAACTACAGTTTCATACCCACATCTCAATCATTCTTGTTGATCTGATCTCAAGTGGATGCAATCCCACAGCAAAACTACAGTTTCATACCCACACTCAATATGCAAGGGATAAACCCACTTGAGATCGGATCAACAAGAAGCACAGGAGCAAAAGTCAATCATCACAACACATGTTTACGACAACATGAAAATCCTCATGCCATACATACCTCATTCCTTTCACTCTGGAGTTGATCCACGTGCTTACAGAAAAAATCAGCATCAGCACGCATGGGCCAACCTAAACGAAAACAATCTACAGACCTAGATTTTTATAAAAAGAATTAAGTAAACAATTTAGTCAATAAGCAGATTTATTAAATATTGAATATTACTTACCAAAAGTATTCATTCAGATCATCATAATTTCTCCACTGGGAGTGTTTTGATTTTGCTTTTTTGCTTCTTGCAGCTTCCTGATAATCAAAAAGGGTAAGTTAGAGTTAAGGAAAAGGAATATTATCAGTTAAAATGTGAAACAAAACAGCACGGAAATAATCCAAGTAATAAGAGCTGTACCCTAGCAATCACTTCATAAATTGGTGTAACAACTTTTTTCAGGAAAGCCTCTTCCTCTCCTCCATAGGCTGGCTTCACATTTTCACCAGTCATTGGACTAACATTTCCGGCAAGCATACCATAAAGTTCAAAAGCCATCTGACAAAGATAAAAAGCCAAAAGAATTACTAAACCAAGTCAAAAAATGAATTAATTTTCCTTCACAAAGTAGACCCTTCTCCAAAATCTGATATTAAGGAAATAAATTATTGCAGGATAACACCACCATAAAAGAAATTGAAAGAAAGCAACATAAGTTCCAATTGCAGTAAACAGAACCAGAATAGAGTCAATTGACAACCTTAAACCATAGTACCCAGTCACTCCCAAGAACCCTTTCGGCAATCTTATCTCCCAGCACCATTTTTACTGTTCTGGTTTACCAGGAAAATATCTAGTGCCACTTGGCTTCACTAGTGTGCTCAGATTTCTAAATTTGATCTACGTGAAAGTGCTGGTGTAAAATCTTCATGCTTAGTATTTTCAACTAGTTGCATCAACAAAGATACTTTGTATCCTCTAGACACACCATCCAGTAAAGTGAAATGTGCAAAGATCTATTTACGGGCAAGAAAGCAAACAAACAGCTTCAACTAGCCATGACAAAGTGATGCAAGTTCATTTATTAGACCTACCCCCCCAATAGCCACGTCTTGACAAGCAACGTCCAATTGCTAAATATATCTTGGGGAATACACAACACATTGTATTAAAGATACATTCCAAGAATAACATAGTTTCTGTCTAGTCCAGATAGTATAAAGGTTGTAAATGACAAACTTTGGTATAAATAACCTTCCTAGTGAAACATTATGACAGTGAGATTCGACTAGCCCATAAACCCAAAAACTTATCTTGTCTCACTAGCATCATATAGTAAATACAATTTTATTTTAAACTTTCATAGCAATCAAAGCTACCAATATGTGCTTCAACAATCTACCATTATCTCTATCAATTGATTAATAACTCAACAATATCTAGCAACAAAAACGTACACAAAAACTGATAAGGACACAGTATCATACTTCCAAAGCATAGTACGAAAGTCATGCCAAGAAACTTGAGAAAATATGCATCTGAAAGCATTCATGATGATATCTGTAGCGCACTCTGGCATAAATCTAAAATATTGGTAGCCTTTCCCAACATAAGAAGGTATAGTCCCATGTGCAACAATATCATAATTTGTTCAAAGCATGATATCAAAGTCAAATGCAAGAAGTTCATCTCCGCTTTAATCATGTCTAGTCTGTGTGAAGGAAATAAGTTCGGAAAGCATACATGATGATATATATAGCAGAGGCACTCTGGCATGAATCTTAAATTGGCAGCCTCTCCCCATATAAGAAGATACAATCCCATATATAACAATTTACGCTGTTGGACTTCTTGTTGTATAGTGGGTAACCTGTGATTATATACAATCAATAAATTGTCAGCAACCTACCTATGTACAAAGAACAAGTCATGGTTAAACGATATTTTCATCCATGGGTGTCTAAATAAGAGATTAACATCACAGGAAAAATTATAAGATTCTCTCCGAAGCCAAATAATTAGATAACATGCTCCACATCTCAATTGCAATGGAAAATATTAGGCAAACTACACTACTAGGCCAAACTTCCATAAGTTAACCCATTGACATGAATATTGACAATAGCCAAACCTAAGGATTATGAGCTCTTCATAGAAAACTGAACATCACTGCTGAGTAAACATCCTTGAATGAGAAGCATACCAGAGGCTACTTTTGCGATCCAAATACTTGCACCACTTCTTATAGTTCTTGAATAGCTTCTTCATCACTTCATCTAGAGCACGCTCATCCAACTAAAAGCACATAAATTGTTAGAATTGCTTTACCACAAGAAAGTGAGATAAGATTGCCTACCACCACCCACCATGAGAACCAAAGTAAAATTAGAAACAGCCTAGCTAAGATATATTTTAAAGGCCAAAGTAGTTATAGCTTAATCTGTTTTTTCAACATCTTAAATTGTACTATAACCCTAAGTAATGTTAGTCTGTCACAGGCCAAAGCTTAAATTAGTCTATGATGAGGCAAACAATCCTTAGCCAGATCTTATAGGATCATGAATGTTTGCAAATAGCTCCATGCCTCAAGGGATTAAGCATGTCGGTAGTTGGGTGGTTGCCAAATAATATGTTGACAAATGACAAGGCATCTGAATGGTATCAGGGCACCCTGATGATGCAACCAACTCAAGGAATATATGGAATTGCGGCATATGGCCCTTAAATGGATGAGGAAAATGGAGGTAGGCAGCGCGTTCATTGGGCAAGGTCGGCCACCGTGCATGACTCGTGGCATAAAATGAATGGCTTATAAGGTTTTACAGTAATTCCTAATAGTTAACAAGGGTAATCCTTTTTTGCCTGATTGATGGCAGGTGTCCAACATATTGGCAAGGGCAACAATCCATGTTATTACAGAATTCATTGACAAATGAGACCCCAGCTTTTAGATAATGAAACCACGAGATGAAAACGATAAACTGGGATGTGACAGGCCATCTGTCCAAATTACCCCACTAGAAGATTGTCAGAATTCCCATCATTATACGAAACAAAATGCATTAACAGAAGAAAATATTACATATGTATATTAATTACAGCACAAGCAAGACCATATTTTCCTTTCGAAAGAGCCTTAAGAGAACAATAACGCGTGCTCAGAACTTCCAAGAGACAGAAGAGGTGGGAGAAGCTTTTATCATAATTACATTTGAGTTCATGAAAGGATGAATTAAAGTGATTCAGGAACCCTTACAAGGGGAAGAGAACACCAAAAGGCAGATGAGTTGCAAGAAAGCAAACCTTGGGTTGTTGATCTGGCTTTGGAAACTGTCGTATGTGTACATTTGCAAGTAGCAAAATCAAATGCTCCCTTTGATTTGCCACATTATCTTTCTGCAAATCAATAACCAATAGCAATGGGATTCAGTGGGACATTTAGGTTTGTAATCTCAATATGCACAAATCCCTATTTCTTTCATCTGATGCATGGAATAGGTAACAGCAAGTTATCATCATCATTTCAAGATGGAATAGACGGTAGCAGAAATCAAGCTACTTTACCTGAAAACCAAACATAGCTTGAAGCCAGTCAAGTATATCTTCATCCTTTTTCTTCTTGTAATCCTTTGGCCAAGGAAGACCTCTGGTATTTCGAAGTGCAACTACAGCGGCTTGAATCTGCAGGTTAAGGTCATGTCAAGTAACATACGAAAGCAAAATCATCAAAAGCACAAACATAAGAAAAAGAAAATCAAAACAAGGAGATAAGATGACTCCAAACCTCTGGATATTTCATGATTGCCTGATTTGCACTATCAGGATCAAGAGGTAGAATATTATAAGGGACATAGATTTCTGTCTTCTCTGCAACTTTATCATGAGTTTCCAATATCTGTTGAAATGAAAACCAATGAGACATTCATGTTCAAGAAAAAAGCACGATGCAAATATTATCGATGCAGCGTGAGGGTCGTCCATGAAACCAAGTGTAGGTGAAAGAAGACAAGACATGTAAATCACATCAAACACAGGATTGATATTACCTCACGATCAACTTCCACAGCCTGTGTCTGATTAACAGCTTTCAAAACCTCAAAAAGAACATTAGCCGTTTGGTACGCTTTTGTCAGCTGTGCACTGCCATTTTCAGAAGTTAGATCCCAAAGAACAACAATTTTTTACCAATTGATAAACAATAAATTATATACGACATTTGCACCTTGAAAGAAGGAAGGATGAATAATTGATAAAAACTCACCGATCAGCTTTGTCAGCAGCATTTTGCAAAGCTTGGATATACTTTCTGTAGTAATGCTGATAAAAGCTCTGCATTTCACGTGCATCACTTTTTTTTACTCTTCCCATTAGGGTGGGATCATTTTCCTGTAAACAGCAAGCACAAACAAATTTAGAAAAATTGGAAGCATCTTATATGCAAGAAATGAATTTTCCCAAGAAAACCAATAAAATAGGAGGCCCTGTGAAGTTCCTTCTGTTATAGATAACATATAAACCATTTCAACCATGCAATAACCTGTTAAACTTAAAAAGACTGGCAGAACTTCCACTTGGGAAGTGCACAAGACCATGGAACTAGGGTCAATGTAGAAATATGCCATTTCCTAAAATCAGTGGTTCCAGAGAAAGTGTTGTCCAAGCAAGCCCACTAAGGATGCCTACACTTAACACTATCTGAATGAGACAGTAAAACTAAGTCAACATGGAAGAATTCTCCAGTCATAACAGGTTAATCAACTTAAAAATTGATATACAGATTCTTACAAGGACAGTTGATGATCCTCCAACATGTTAGAATTCATCAGACCAAACAGTTTAACACTTCTATTTCACGTGTGGCTTGTAGGGATGTACTTGCAAATAGACAGATGACACCCAGAAAAGTAAATTCAAATTGCTCGCAGTAATAAGCTTTTACACAGCACCAACTTAATATTAAAACAAAACAAAAAAAAAAACTAAAATATGAGTGAGTAGAATGCTAAAACTAATACGTCACACTATAGTGCAACGAATAGTTAGACCTTTTTTCCAGATTTACTTTATAAAGCTTAATCTTTTCGTAAATGTCATAGAAGCAGACCATGGAACTACTTTGACATGCTTTCTGCAATTTACTAGGAAGACAGATAAAATAGTTATTTGCCTTTAACATCATAATTTGATGTGAGTCATATAGGATAAGCATACTTACAGAATATAAGTAGTGCTCACTCTAGCAATACAAAGTCCATCAAAGTTTTTCAGCAAAACAAAATTATACTAAGCTAATTGCAATACTGATATCATGAAGCTCCCAAACTGTATTCTCTTGTAGACCTTACATTCTTCAGGTACGATGTGAAAAGTAAAGTAGCTTTCCACCAGATGTTGAAACTTGCTCCAAAAAAGAAGTGGGTAAGAAAAGGCAGTTTTTCTCTATATTTATTTCTATAGATTGCAACCAGACAGTGAAGGAGATAATATCCATCATATCGCAGAAGCACCTTGGTTAGTCTAATTATTTAAGTAGTGGTCCACTAAATATCTAACCAGAAATTCCGAATAGAGTACTCTTCACAGCATAGAATCTTACTTCTACTGATTGTTTAAAGCATATGTGACATGCTTGATTATGTAAAATGATTCTAATGAACCAGGAAGATCATTCAAGCACCCACAAAATTTTCATATTTACCCTTTCAAGACGTTGCAAAAGAGCTGTTTTAAATTGACGAACACCACGTCCACTCGAAGTGGGATCCAACTTATGGGCTTTCTCAAAAGCATAAAACCTACCTGCATAAGTTATAAATTGATGTTTAAGAATCCTTCAACCACATGACAAATGCACAATCATTAAAAGAACTTCACAAAAGTTCACTTAGCCAATGCAAGAGCACATAGAGAAGATAAGACAGAAAAAATATAGGTGAAAAAGCAATACAAATAGAATAAATTTTAAAACATGTAATTCAATAGTTTACACTGAATTCTAATAGGCTATCAAAGCACAAGAGGGGATACAGTAGCTTCTGAATTGTCTTGACCAGAGAAAATGGCAAACATATCTGTAAGTTCTAGGTATTCGGAAAGGCTTTAGCAATTGGGAAAAGGGAAAATTTGGAATTGTTGAACATTAACAACTGTTACAAATGGCAATCATCTTCTTTCTTGCAACCTCAAAAAACAATGCATATGTCGAGAAACCCATTGGATTCTTGTGACTAAAGATAAAACAGTGATTAACAGCAGCAAGGCACGAGAATTCACTGAAACAACCCACAGTATCTGTTTCAAATAGCTGTAAAGAGCAAACAGGCGGAATTTACTAGCAATGACTCTTAAATAAAGAAAATGCAAATTCATGGGATATTGTTCTTTTTCCTTCAGCAATGGAAAGTCTCGTGCTTTGAAGAATGCAAACTAGACAATATCATCTGTCAAAAACCTAGTTTTAACAAAGTTACACAGGCATTATGCCAGTCTCTTAAAGCATCAGAAAGTATAAAATGCATAGCCACATGACACCACATAACACGTATATCTAAGTTGTCTGTGGTGGGGGGGGGAGAGGGAGATATACAAAATCATTTAAAGCTTACAGAGGTAGGCAACGCGAGGGTTGCTCGGCTCGACTTCATTGGCAACACGAAGAATGGGTGCAATTTCCACCAGAGATGAAGGAACTACTTCACTGTCAAATATAGACTCCCCAAGATTCCCCACAGTCTGCGTGCGCGTGATCCGCCGCTGCAGTTGCGGATTCTGCTGTGTGGATCCTCCTCGTGATGACATTTTACTTTGTTTCCCCCTCCCTCACCCAAGTATGCAGCCAAGAAAATATCTCTAGAAAAAATTAAGAAACAAATCCATGATAAGATAGTGCAGTTATTATCCACACAAAAACAACGAAATCTTGAGACGGCAGTGTCGCAGATACTTAGTATCACTAATGTGACAGTTCACAGAAAAAATACTGCAGAGAATCGTGACATACTCAAACAGACAAACCCAAGAAAGCGGAACACAATCCTTTACCAGGATAATGCACTAAAACTTGATCATTATTCAAACAATAAAACAACTTCAGCGTACTTCCTTGAACACCCTCTTACACCTTATACCACCCAAAAACCCACTCCCACCCCTCAAAACTAAAACAAAAGACAAAGAAGTCACACACAAATCTCAGAACTCAGACAGCAAGTTGAAGTGCAGCATAGAATTACCCGCACATAGGAAACAATTACTTCAAGAAACCAACTCAAACCCTTCACTCTCAAGCAGAAGCAGATCAACAAGACTCCATCAGCAATGACATTGATTCACAATAACTAAAAAAAAACAGAAAAAAAAGAAGATACAGAAACAGACCAAAAGAAAATCATTAAAGTTGGATATTCCTCTCTTTCCGCATTCCTTTCGCACTCAAAGCTACGAATCTTGAGGCAGAGAGAGTTCCCCAAAGCAGAACGAGTTCCGAAACTGGCAATGCAGCCAGCAACCCTAAGAGAGAGAGAGAAGGGGATGAGGGAAAAAGGGGCAGTGGGTTGTGAAGGTGCTGTGGCTTTAAGCAAGCTACTTAGCAACAAAGCAAGAAAGAGAGAGAATAGATATGGAGAAGCAAAGCAACGGTAAGTAAATTAGAAAAGATATTGTGATTTGTGAGGGAGTGGAGAGTGGGGCCTCTGTACTGTGGTTTTCCGTGCCGCTCGCTGCCCCTTCCTTTATCTCTTTATTACGGAACTGCCACTCTGCCCTTCCTAGGAAAAGACAAATCTCTTGTACCTTTTTAAGTCCTACTCACCAAAAAAGTTGATGATGAAATAAAAAATAACTTAAAAAGAAAAGAAATTGTCTTTTAGTGTGAAGATGGATCTAGAAAGACATCACTAGAATAATTAAATTCATTTGTAATACATTAATTTTTAAATTGTAATTGAATATATATATATATATATATATATATATATAATACACATAAACTAAATTATTTGTAAAATTACATTTGAGATCTCCTTTCATCTAACAAATTTGTCTTTATGTTAGTCAAAATTCATTGAATTTCTTAATATTAACAAAATAAATTAATATTTATCATTGATTAACTTATTATTGACTTATTACAAGTCAAATACTTTTTTTTTTCTAACTAAACTACCCTTTATAATGGTGAAAATGTACTTCCTTATATACTTTATCGTGTGAAAATATGTAATAGCAATTTGATTATAAAAATATTTATTTTGTTTGCAATAAATCAGTAATACATTGATTTTTTATTAATGTTAGCAAATTCGAAGAATTTTTTATTACCTAGTGATTTATTTGTTAGACGAAAGCAAACTTTAGGTGTACTAGTTGTAATATTTCAAATCATAGAGGGTTTATGTGTAATTACACTAAATATCATCAAATAAAAGTGTAATTATTTATAAAATATACGTTTCTAGTATTTTTTTTAAATTATATTTAACATGTTTATTCTTCACAAAAATATGTTTTTCAAAATCATCTTGTTAAAGTGTTTCATTTGCATGTGGTGCAAACCCTAATTAACAATGGTAATAATGGAGTTGGTTGAGAGTGACCCATGAAGTATTTAGCCTCGTGGTTAATATTGATGTTTAATTAATAAGTTTGAGTCCAATAAAATATGTCGATATTTATATCATTTTAAATAACTATGTGGGTTTATAGTATAATTTATTTAATCATTTTTATTATATTAATATATTGTTTAATTTTTAAAATATTATTGCAATTATATAATTTATAACAACATATTAAAAGTGCATGGCTTGTGGAAACTGGAAATCATTGTTAGGAGCCACCCTTGTTGAAAATTTTGGTTTAAACCGCTCAATGGCATTCACGTAAAAAGGAGCAATATCGAGGACAGTTTCACTAACCCGTTTAAAGTTCAAAAAGGTGTGTTCTTTCCAGTCCAACGTAAATCAGAAAAGGTCAAAAAAGCAGTAGCCGTTAAGGGTCGGTCGTACATGTACTATATTACCCTCGGGAAACCTGCATAATGTCGGCCCTACATTTCTCGTTCTCCAAGGAATAATCACGAACCTGAGGGTTAATTTGGGAGTTTCAGCACCCACGCAGCCTGTTTTTTAACCTTATAATCGTTTTTAACCACATCAAAAGATGCTAATGACTTTCACCTCTTCCGCCAGGAAAATGAGTTTAATATAATGGTTCAAGTCTAGTTGTGTATTTGTCTCACTTTATATAAATTATTATAATTTATTTATCAGTATTTATTATATTAATGTATAATTGAATAGATGTATTGCTCAGTATATAGATATAAATTATTATTTAAAATTATCATTTTATGATCAATAACATTAAAATGAAAGAATTTATTATGTTTTGAGCATATCTATATTGACCAAAATACTTTTAAGCAAATTTTTATTTTTACACAAAGTAAAAAAAATTCTTTAAATTTTTCTATCATATTACTATTTAAAATGAATAATTTTTTTTTAAGAAATATCAATAATGATTAATTACGTATATTATTTTTCTCTTTTATATATATATATAAATATAAATAATAAATTATACATACATTATATAGAGTGTATTTTAATTAATAATATTTATGATTTAAAATTTTGAATAATATTACAAAATATAGTTTGCTTGCTTGGAGTTGGATCTGGCAGCCTACTTTTTGAAAAGGGGCCCCACCCGGAACGAATACACCAATCTTGTATAAGTGTAAGAGGGGTGTTTTGTAGCCACGTGCGGATGCAGTGGTAGCCAAACAGGTCACTATGTCATCATCAATTCTACCATTCATTCCCTTTGGTTTTACATTGAAAGAAAATATTCTTTATTCTTTTACCAAATAAAATAAAATAAATCATTGCATTCTGATTTTGTTTTTGATGAAAAGTACTACTTATATATATACACTAGTTATTGTTGCACGTGATTTCTGCGAGCATGTAAAATAATCTTGATGTAATATGATAAAAAAAATATAAAATTAATAAATTAAAATTATATATTATAATAAATACGGATAAGTAAGTGGGAAAAAATATGGAGTAGTGGGTAGTTAAGAGGAAAAAAATATAATTATTAAAATATTAAAAAATATTGAAATTACTAATTAGACCAATTTAAAAAAAATAAATTAAATAAAGGGTAAATTTTGATTTTAAAAAGTTGGTACGCCAAAATATTTTCTTTTATAATAGCATAGATAATATATATTATAACTCGTTTGATCCTGTTTTCATTTGGTCATTTTCAATTTACGACGATTTTTTACTTTGAAAATATATTTGATTGGGTCGATTTTAATGAGAAGGTCGTTTTTAATACATTATTATTTTTTAATTAAAAATATTAAAAACTAAAAATAAAAATAAAATAAAATCAGTTCATTACTATTTTTGTGAAATTACAAGCCCAAAATTGTTCATGCTTTGACAAGAAACATAACACACAATGATTTATTTATTTTTTAATTTTCAGATGAAAATTATGATTTCAAGATATAAATAAATTTGTAGGCTATTAAATTCCCTTTTCTTGTTTCTTTCTAACAATATTCTCCAACCATATCATAGCTTTTTGAAAAGTGGGATGAAAAGAAATCCAAAATACCAAATGTATGTGACAGGAAAAGGTGTGGAGTACCCCACAAAGCTATGAAGTCAATTTAAGTTTGGATTGGGTCCAATTTTAAACATGAATGAGAAAAGTGAAAAAATAAATAAAATTCAAGTGTTTAAGAAATAATTTGCGTTGATAAATGTTAGGGTATTGTACTTCCTGTTTATGCTTTTTTTTGTCGAACCATAAAAAGGATGTGTTCTTATTTTTGGCTGCTTGATTTGTTTGATTTTATGTTATTAGTATCCCAACAGACAACCTGAAAGTTTCAAGTTGATATATATTTGTTGTTAATTGGTGATGTAATATAAATTTCTTGACATGCCAAACTTTTGACTCAACTTTACGGTAATTTATATTTTTTTACATTTTATGTTTTTTGTAGCCAGGAAAACTTTTGCAGGTGACAAGTTGGGCCCGATGATTCGAGCAAATTGACTGAAAACTTTTTGAACTGTTGGATTATCGTCTCAAACTCATTCTCTTTTTTACAGTATACCTATAATTTTTTTGTAAGAAAGTAGTACTCATTATTTATGCTATATTGCTTATCTTTTGTAAGAAAGTAGTATTCCTTATTTATGCTAATATTTAGTTAAAAAAAACTTAAAAAAAAAACTCGAAATATTTTGTTTGAAGCTAAACTTCAAAAGCACTTATTTGAAGTTTTTCTCAAACACCATCTAAAATCTTTATGTTTATTGTTGATTTTTTTTATTTTAAATTTTATTATTAATAAATATACATCATTTGTGTACAAAATTTCATTAAATAAGTATGTAATATAATTTTTATACATGCATCGTGAATATATTAAATGTATTATAATATGTAATATGATTTAAAATAGAAAATTCAGTCCCTTGCTATTTGTTATGCGATCTTGGTACCTATTATGTATTTTAAGTAATTTGGTCATAGCATTGCTATAATTCTACTACATTATTTTTTTTGTTATTAATTATTATGGCACACTGTCCCTATATACATATAAATAACTTTTCACGCTTTATATACTACAAATAAGAGTAAAATATATAAATCAATACCTTATATTTTGAAAAAAAATGAAAGAAAGGTAAGAAAACTAATTTATCCATTAATGTAAAATTTATTAAAATTAAATAAGTTAATTATCTTATCAATTGAACAAGCATTTTGACATCACAAAATAATATTGAGCAGTATCATTAACTATCGTTTTTGAATGTGGAGGTATTCTTCTTTTATATTTACACTATTATAAAAGAAAATCTCTTGGAGTAACAACTTTTTAAAACCCAAATTTACCCTTTATTTCATTTCTTTCATTTAAATTTTTTTTGTCAAATTAATAATTTTAATATTTTTTAATATTCTCATAATTATATATTTTTTTCTTTCTTAACTACCCACTACTCTATATTTTTTTCCACTCACTTCTCCATATTTTATTATAATTTATTAATTTCACAAATTTTTTCTTATTATCTTAAACTAAAAAAAATTTACATGCTCGCAAAAACTGCGTGCAACGATAACTAGTTGATATAAATAAAAAGAACTTAAATGACTTTGACACCATCATCATTATGGTTCATGACATGCTAAAAAATATTGTAAATTGGATACGTGAGTATTTATTTCTATATTTTTATTTTTCAATAGTGTACAATGTTTTTGTTGAGCCCATCAAAAAGTTTGGATAAGTTTGTTGGATTGGCCCATTAAGAGGAGATGTGAAATGTTTTTATATTTTTTGACCCAACAAACTTTTCCACACCCATGTTCGAACACGAAACTCTATATAGAAAAATTTGAGTCGAAATGGGGGACAATGAAATATTTTTATTGGCAACCTGAATTTCCGAGCATAAAATACATTTATATGCCGTTCATGCATGCATATAATAAATAAATTTTTATTCATTTAAATATATTATAAATAGAAATAAAATATATAAATTAATACATCATATTAAAAAAATAATAATAAAAAAATTATTAATTAATATAAAAGTTGAATAAGTTAGTTTTTCTATCAGATGAAGGCATTTTGATTTCACAAAAATTGGTGTAGTGGTGTTATTAACTGCCGTTTATGAGTGTGGATAGTCCTTCTTTTTTTTATATTGGCATAGATTAAAAAAAGAAGAATAAGAAGATATTTTCATAAGTATAACGTCATCTTTAGAGTTTTTTTTTATTCTTTTTCCTTTATCGAAAAATAGACTATATATTTTTATACTATTTATTATTGGCCAACCTTCTAAAGCAATTTATTTTTGTCGTCGTAATAATATTCATTGATTAAATATTTTCAAAATATATTTATTTTTCACAACATAGTATCTCTCTCGTTGGTTACTCTGTTAATATTTTTCACATTTTTATGCGTGTTTAAAATTAATTCATGTAGTCAATTTTGATTAGTTATTTATTTGTATTTTTTTCTAGTTAAACTAATACAATAGAAAATCAAATTACATACATGCCTCGAGTCTGTTTCAACCGCTAGTCTTGCTTATGTGGTTGTTTTTCTTTCTCATTTTGATATTATATTGTCGGAATGATAAGAACTATTTTAGTCAATTGAATTTATGGTTTATGTTTAAAATGGATATTTTAAAGATTAAATTAAGATTTACTTAAAAAATATTAAATTAAGATATAATAAAGGATTTATACACAAAATGATTCTTTTTATTTGTTTTAATGGAAAAATCAAAAGAAAAATCCCCTGAGACCATGTTGACCAAGCTTTGTGAGTTTTTACATTTAAATTTTTATAGGAATTTTTTTATATTTTTCCATATAACAGGAGTCAATGAATTTAACTATTTGTTTTAACGTCACTTGCAACTTCATTGATGCTCAATTATATAAAGTATAGTGCGCTCTAATTTATTTACAATTTTATCCTAAAAAGGATGCATGATTGTGAAGTATAAACTACTCAAACTCTCGTATGCAACCGCGGATGGGAGAGAAAGCGATCGGGCGGCAGTTGGAAGCAGTTATTTTTTAAAACCCTTTATGGCCTGCAGGGCAGCAAAGCCAAGGAATGAAAAAAAAAATGCACTAGTTACAGAGATTACTATTATAAATAATTTCATCTCATTAATATTGTTTTGATTTGATAATCCCACAATCTCATGTAATAATCTCCAGCTTCTTACATTTGTCTCTTCTCCGCCTTGTTCTATCTTGTAACATTCTTGCATCATTTTCCTTTCTCCATTTGTGTCTTTTCCATTGTTCTCTTTGTTTAATAACACATCAGGAATCAGTCAATGGCTTCTATTTCTTCCTCCTGCATCACAATCATTCTCCTCTTTTTCTCAAGAAGATTTGATGTCCCTTTGCTTCTTTTTTCTTGTCTTTCTTGGGGTTTCAAGATTCTGCCCAAGTTTCAACCTTGATCACTTCTTGCAAAAATCTTGGAGGCAAAGGGCTGTCTCCTAAGCTGCTGTCAGGTTTAGGTATGTGCTGAGTTGTCTGAATCTTGATTAAGGAATAGCACATCAGATGTTGGTGTTTGAAGTTGCATATATATATGTGTGTTTTTCAGTTTTTGATTGCCTGTGATTGGAGTGTGTGCATTTTATGCTTTTCTTGAACAGTGATTAGCGTTGTCGGATATGGAAATACACGGTTCCTAGTACTACAGTATGTGTCGATCTTGTGAGCAAGAAGTTAGGAATACTGTTGCTTGTGGTGCTGTCATATATTAGTGTCAAGGTTTCAGAACTTAGGAATTCGAGGATTTTGAGGTTTATTTGGCAGTTCTTCGGATTACTACACTTGTCTAATTTTCTTGAAGTTCGCCTATCTATTCAAACATTGATTCTGTAATAGTGCAGCGTTTGTCTTGAACAATTTAAACAACATGTTCTCAACTTATGATTTTCTTCAGGACAAACTTCACAGTTAAAGTAGATTGCGGATTCTGTGATCATATATATATAGATGGTAATAGGTCAGTGAAAAGTTAATCGGTTTTCATGGGTATTTCTGTATGTTTGCTTACATGAATTTCAACGTTGCCATGATTTACTTCATTCATGCCATTTCTGGAAACAGGCTCTGGTGACTTTTATAGTTGAATTAAAATGGCAATGTCATTGGAGGACCTGCTGGCTGAGGAAGGTTTCAAGAGGCGGAAAGCGAAAATAAAGCCCAGAACTTCATTTACTTCAGAAGGAAGAGGTGTGCCTTCTTACAGGGGTAATCATGAATCTGGTACTTTGCTAAAGAGGACAGACAGGACAAGGTCTGATATTCCTCTATATGACCCAAAAGGAGAATTTTCAATAAGTAGCAGCTTTACGGGTAGGAAGCCGAGGGATAATCTTATGAGTAGGGGGAAAATAGACATGGAATATGAGAAAAGAACTAGTAGGAATCATGAAAGAAGAGGCCGTCGAGATTCATGGGATGCTAAGAGATTCAGCATAGGTCCGTCCGAAGATTTACTAGGCTCTGAGATAACTGAGGTGGTTGAGAGTGATGAGATAGTTGAAGTGGGAATGAGTAGGCCATATAAAGATATATACTGGAAGAGAGTTCTTGGTCATGAGGAGGACGAGGAAAGTGAGAGATACGGGAGCAATATAGTGATAGATGACAAGGAAACTAGGAACAACTCTTCGAGACATCCTCGTTCTTCTGAAAGCTTTAAGGTTAATAATCGAAGAAGCATGAAACAACCTCAGAGCTCTGATAACAGATCAACTGCGGTTCCTGTAAGTGGCAAAAATTTGGATGACAGTAGGAGCATAAGACAACCTAAGTTTGAACAGGCTACAGCAACTCCTGCTCTTGATGAAGTTGCTGTTAAAGCAATTATTTCGATCTTGAATCGTTACATAAAAAGTTTTGTCAAGGATGAGGATTTTAGGACATCCCTTCGTCATAATAGTTTTGCCTCTTTGAACTTTATCGGATTAGATGACGGCCTGGATACTGAAAACAAAGTCATAGAAAATCTGGAACAAGCTGTAGAAACAGTCGAAAGGACTGCTGAGGAGACTGCAACCTCAAAAGAACTGAAAAGAGCTGCAATGCAGCTTAGCGTTATCACGGGATTAAACTCCAATGATTTGAAAGATGGATTCACGTCTGGAATTCCTAACTTTAAGTTGTCAGCTTGTGCTCATCTCTATCTCGGTGTGATATATATGCTTCAGAAAAAAGATGGGATTGCAGCAAAACATCTTCTTCAAGTGTTCTGTGATTCACCCTTCCAGGCACGGACAACGTTGTTGCCCGAGTTATGGGAAAATGTATTTCTTCCTCATCTTTTACATTTGAAGCTCTGGTACAATAAAGAATCTCAATCTTTAGCAGATTCACCTGTATTGATGAATTTGAGGCGTCTTGAGAAAGTCTATAACGAAAGTCTTGACTTGGGAACTTACAGATTTGCAATGTACTATAAAGATTGGATAACTGAGGGAGGTGAAGCACCTTCAGTCCCTTTGATCAAAATTCCTTCATTCTCTCTCCAACTGAAACCAACAGGCGGCTTGCATGGCCATACAAGTAGTCCGGCTAGTCACGTCTCACCTCAACCAATGGTTAGTAAAAAGTTATATGATGAAGTATTCAGACATTCGCATAAATCAGGTGTTGAATTAGAAGTTTATGAAGAAGATAACTTTGACGTAAGTGCTAGAAGCTCCAATAGTCCAGCTCCAGAAGACAAACAATTGATATTATACTCTCATGACTCAGTCACAGGCACAAATCGGAACTTTGAACCTGACAGTGAATCTCCCATTGTAAGTGATTAATTCTTGGAAAAAATGTATCACTTGTAGGTTTTTGTCACCATCAATTATATTCCTTTTATTGTAACTGGCCTTGTTTCCTTCGACACTCCACCTTTGTTGTGTTTGGTTATGCAAATAGACAATGCTGTTAGAATTTTTTTGTACTTCTGACTGGATTCAAACTCGTTTCAGTAATTTAGACTATGCTTTTTTTTTTCCTTCAAATACTCCAGCTTTTCTGTGTTTGATTATACAATAAGACGTTCCTTCATCTTGGAATTTTGATACTTCTCATTGCATGCACATTCTAGAGTTAGTCCTCAAGGCACCAATTAATAGATCAATTTTTTAAAAGCCTGCTCTTGTTTTGATGTGCATGGTTTGAAAATGCGGGTCTTATATATCAGTAGCTCGTATCTTATGTATAATCACACATTGTTCATGCTAAGACTTTGTTGAACGATCGAGGATATTCCAAACTCACAAGAATTTCCCACATTTATGTAGGATAATTTACCTCCGGCTGAGGAAGCTCAGAGATCGCATTCATCAGCAATGGCAAATCTTTATGTAAATTATCGAGTCCATCAAGGAAATTCCCCTGTAGATGAAAATAAATTTTTACTTGAGTGGCCAGAAAATCGAGTGATTGAACTGAAACAAATCAAGAAATCAGTTCACCATGCTGAACAGCTGGAGAACTTTGACGACTCAAGAGGAAAGACTTCTCTATTTAGCATACCCAAAGATTTTCTATGCCCCCTGACTGGTCTTCTTTTCGAAGATCCAGTGACTCTTGAGACTGGACAAACCTTTGAGCGTGAAGCTATCATAGACTGGTTTGGTAAAGGGTGGTTAACTTGTCCGGTAACCAGAAAAACATTAAAATGCCGAGCTGTGCCACCTACCAATCTCATTTTGAAGCGCGTTATTGATAAATGGAAAGCAGATCATTTTGAGCATCTCTTGGCTTTACTCTCTCAATTAGCAGCAGGTTTGAATGAAAATATAGAAGTCCATGATAGTATGACCATATGCATGTTAGAACAGCTTTTGACTGTTTTCAGTAAAGACGAGAGAATAATGAATGCAAGACAGATAATATCTCTCGGAGGCCTGCAGTTTCTACTAAGAAGATTTCACTGTGGAAGCACTGAGGAGAGGACGTTTATTTTACCGTTGCTATCTTGTTGTATCGAAGCTGATTCAGGCTGCAGGAATGATGTTGCTAGAAACATAAACAGGTCGATTCTGCTACAACTACTTCATGGTGAGCACTTAAAGTTGAGAACAGATGCAGTGTTACTGCTGGCAGAAATAATTTGCTTGAACGGGTAATTTCTCCTCTTAGCCAACAAGCACAGTTACTTGAAGCCATAGAGGCACTATTTTTAGCAGTAAACAGAGGTTCAATGTAGTG
Source organism: Sesamum angolense (assembly GCA_034509725.1). Classification (NCBI taxonomy): domain Eukaryota; kingdom Viridiplantae; phylum Streptophyta; class Magnoliopsida; order Lamiales; family Pedaliaceae; genus Sesamum; species Sesamum angolense. Next base: position 3,173,037 of record JACGWL010000002.1, read on the forward strand.
ATTCAGCTTTCAATTTCTTCTACATTGATTTCTATGACTTATGGCTGACATCAAAGCAACACCAGCCTAATTGCACATGATACTTGTATGGCAAGAACTCCAAAATTTTCCTTAATTCACCGCCATTTATCACATGGATTTCGTTGACAACTAATCTTCATTTCCTCATTCTTATGAGCATTGATTACTAAATATCAGGAGGAACAAGGCAAAGCGTTTCCTGGAAGGCCTCGACGATGAAGGGATAATTAATGCGATGGATGATTTGCTCGTATATCTCCAGACCTGCCCCTTGGAACAGACACCTCTGGTTTCTGTTCTGCTTCTTCATCTTGATCTTCTGGTAGGGGTTATATTTCACAGGTTTAGCAAATCAGGTCTTTTAATGTCCAGGACAATTGTGATAGAACAGCTATGTCTTGCACTTGCAGTCAGAAACACACTGTTCAAGCAACATATACAGACAGGAGGCTGTCGATGCTCTTACAACCACTTTGGAGAGAAGCTTATCCAATGAGACAATCCAGAAAAAGTGTTCCAGAGCCCTCCTAATCCTCGGAGGCATCTTCTCTTCATCCGGAAAACTTATGACAGAGGATTGGATCTTAAAACTAGCCGGATTTCTCAACGGCCCCGATTGGGATATTACTGACAAGGAAGTCAGTGACATAACAGCTGATGCAACAGCGACAACGGTACGTTTCTCCATGACCATACTATGGTCGCCTGAATTCTTAACCATCACATGCTGACAAAATCAAAGTTTTGAAGGTGGATCTGCTGACTGAAGATGGCAACGAAGACAATGCCCGGGAGATGTGGTTAATGAGTTTGTCGCCTTCGCTCCTTGGGGACGGGAAGAAGTCATTCTTGGAAACTCTTTCCAAGTGTTTGACTCTAGGGAACTCAGATTTGGTTAGGGTGTGTTTGACAACAGTGGCTTGGTTGAGCTCTTCCCTTGCTTCATTGCCTGATACAGAGTTTCAGCTTTTGGCATTTTCTGCTCTTTTTTCTCCACTCAAACAATGCCTAGAACATGGGAAGCTGGTTGAACATAGAATTCTTGCTTCACTGTCTCTGCTTAATTTCAGTACAATTCCAGGTTTGTTATTTTCTTGTGAATTATCAAGATCAGCTTGTGGTTTATACGTTTTGACTTCAGAAATTTCCTGTTTTGTGGCCGCAGAATGTAGGATACTGCTAACGAAGATTGCCAAGGAGATTGGCTCTTGTCTAAAAAACCTGGCAGAGGTAACATGGACAGCTAAAGAGTTGTACACTGTTATTTCCGGACAGTGGAGGTAGAAGCTATAAAAGACAAGTTCAGACACCAATGAGATCTGGATATCTTGCAAGAAATCCGTCAGTTTTGAAGAATTGTACCCGCACATATTCTTCCTCAGTCGTCTGGTCTATAACGTAAAATATGGCTTCTGAGGATGTAGTATAATTTTTCAAAAAAACTCCAAGGATTTTATTGTAAGATGTCTAAATGTAAAGGCGAACCAGTGTGATTATTTCCTGATTCTTGAAGCTGATAGACAAATCAGTTCAACAGTTATGGTTTCTTGATACTATGTTTTCGATTAGAACTCTATAGTTACCAGGCAACCATTTTGAGGAAGCTCATGTTGACGTATGCGGTCCAAAAGTTGAAACTGGTGGTTGTCTCTTAATATTTATTGTCTGGGTAGATTAGTCTCTTACCACATGGTTCCTCTTCCACAAGTCTCTTTCTTCGGTCTGTCATGGAGACACAGACAATAGTACAATGCCAAATTTTTGCATCATTTTCAGTCCACCACCCTAACTATTAATCTTGTCAGCCTCGTTTGTGGGACAAGATAAAGAATTCAGACAATCGCAAAATGACGAAGTTCTGAAATTTATATTTGACAGACTGCAAGAAGAAATTATACATGAACAAAGGATAAAAAACTTCAAATGTTAATATATGGACTGGTGATTATTGTTCAAATTAGGATTGACAGCTTTATATGCAAGAGATGAGCACGAATATTAGCACATTATTATGTAGTAGGATGGAAGAAAATCTCTAACAGAAGACCTGAAGCCATCACTAAACTTGAAAATTTATTGCAGAACTATAATCCGACCAGCACAGACGAGGTTTTGACTAGAAGTTTATTACATGCAGAGAATACACTAACAGAGGATGCATCTTATAAGAAGAAAAAGAAAACATGATGAAGTTCCTCCATCTCCATAAGACAAAGTAAGAAGACGCCATTTTCACTAACCACATGTTATTCGGCTTCAGAACTTGTTCTTGTACCAGAACACACCCTTGTCTGCAGTACTCTCGTCTGGCTCGACATACAGACATTCCTTTGCCTCCCTCCACATCGCCTTGTAAAACGGGGTTTCATCAAACTGATAATACTGGCCCAGTATTGGCTTGATTGCCTTAGTTGCCTCCATTGCATGGTAATGTGGCATCGTCGAGAAAAGGTGGTGAGCCACGTGCGTATCTGTGATGTTATGGAACACCTTATTTAGCACCCCGTAATCTCTGTCGACGGTTGCAAGAGCTCCCCTTAGCCAGTCCCACTCGGAAGAATCATAGTGCGGCAATGAAGGGTGAGTGTGCTGAAGGAATGTGATCAAAACAAGGAAACCGTTGACAATGAGTAACGGTACCCCGTAGACACATACGAGCCAAGCCAACCCTTTGACCAAAGCAACACGATAAAGCACACATACAGCAGCAATTATACCAGCATCGGAGATGAAGATTTGAAGTCTCTCACGGTCATTGTATATTGGGCCGTAGGGGTCGAAGTGGCAAGCAAAACGGTTGTAAGGCCTGCCAGAGACATTAAACAGCAAGTATAGAGGCCAACCAAGAGTAAGAGTAACCACAAGTGTGGTGACTCTGCCAAGTGGATTGTTCAAGTATTTGGAGTACCACGAGACTCTGGATTTCGGCTTTGGGACGAAGACTTCATCACGCTCAAGGGATCCGGTGTTGGAGTGGTGGCGGCGGTGGCTGTATTTCCAAGAGAAATAGGGCACAAGCAAGGCAGAGTGCAGGATGAGGCCAACTGTGTCATCAAGCCACTGGTAATCGCTGAACGCATGGTGGCCACATTCATGGGCAATGACCCAGATTCCGGTGCACACACAGCCTTGAACAGCCCAGTAAATGGGCCAAGCTAGGTAGCAGTACGGGGATGGCAGCAGATGGAAGTAAGAAGTCACAATGTAGTAGAGAAGGAACACAATGATGAGATCATAAACGACATAGGAGAACGAACGGCTGACGGATCTCTCAAAGCAGTGTGGTGGAATGGCCTTCTTGATGTCACCAAGTGTGAACGGAGGCTTTGCGTAAGGCACCCGTTGGAGGGGGTTCTTCTTTTGTTCGTCTTTGGCTGTTGGATCAGACATGCGCCCTCCAGCTCCCATTTTGTCAAGCTGCCCCCAATGTACCTGCAAAACGTAGATTCAAATATCTCCATTTTAAGGTCAATGAAATTTGAAGGCAAAGTAGCTTCTAGACAGTTACTAGACTGTCTGAATCAAAACCTCCCAATTACAGTAGTTCCTCCCATCATAGGAGATTCCAGATTGCCACCTGCATTCTAGTCGGCAAAAGTTCTTTTGCATCGAGCAACGTCCTACATTCTCAATAAAATAGTGGCAGCCAAGAATGGCAACTAAACAATGAACACGACAAAAATCATACCAGAATCGACAATGTGCTGGTAACGAACACCCCAAAAAATAAACGAGAATCTACAATGTACATTCATTACTAGCACATGCATTCAATTAGTTACCAAACTACAGAACGATACATCACAAATACATATACCGGAAAATCACAACGACTAGTATCAGCATTGTACAGCAAATACCTTAAAAGATCATAACGACAAAAACAAATCAACAACAATCACAAACAACCAATCTGATCTCAACCACTCGTTATGTAACTAAAACCAACAACCATCCGAGTTGCTTCTTAGTCAATTCATTCATTCTGACAGCAGAATCATCGTTGGGACGCTAAAAATCAGATGTGGTAGTAAATCCTCTAAGCGCCAAGGTCGAAAAGCAGACAGACATCAGATCTATTTTCAGCCATGTGCTCCAAACAGCAAACAATTAGTACTAAAATCCTAAAGACTAGAGCAGTTGAATCAGCACCGTTCTATGAAGTGGGGCATGACTGTGAAATCTACCACACATCAGAATCTGTCTTCTTCATCACAGCATGGCTTCATAGATGTCACAATAAATTACCTCTTTATGTACATTAAACAATATTAATTGATGTAATAAATGATTCTTTACGGACTAAACCGAAATTTGTTACAATTATATCATGATGTAAAACTTCAAACGGTAACAACTTTTGTGGTTGAAACAGGAAAAGATCTATTATTCAATAAAAGTGGAAAATTCCCAGATTTTTTGGACAAACACAAATCTTAAAAGAAGATTTGAGCCACATGCAACCCATCAAATCTCCGCAATGTTCATCAAAATCATCAAAACTGAAGCCCAGGCAACCTTGTATATATGCTAAATCAATCTCTTCAAAGACATTTACCACAGTTTTCTCTTCGAGCATCCCACATGCAGACAAAGATAAAGACAAAACCCAAACATAAAAGACACAATCACGTGGTCCAGATACCAATACTGCGTAAAATCCAAAGATTTGCACCAAACCACACAAGAATAACCCCAAATAGATTCTCCATGGAAAAGCCCACCAAAAAATAAAAAAACAAAAATGAAAAATCGCACACATTCCTCAGATCCATGACTCATCAGGTAATGCAGCTCAAGAACACACGATTAAACCTCATCTACATCAAAAGAACATCAATAACTGAGACAATCGACAGGAAAAAAGAGACACCATTGCAAGAAAATTAAAATTTTTGAGACAGACAAACACCAAAAGACTCAAAGATTGATGATGAGTGATGATAAAAGAGAAGAGAAGAGGAGAGGGGGCACGTTACCTGAAAACTTGGAAGATGAAATCGCGTGAAAGCACTTCTGGGGAAGCGCTTTCCTTCTGTCTCAAGAACTGTTTTATTAGTGTGTGTGTGTGTGTGTTCTTATTTCTTGTTTCTGAATGTTTTGGTGGTGGTGGTGGTGAAATGTTGAGTGGCGTTGCGTTCTGCCTTACGAGGTCTCATAAATATAGGCCTGTCCGAAGAGGGGGGGCCCCCACACCCCCACCCCACCACCTCAAGAGATCCCCCTTTCATGCATGCCTCAACGTAACAAGGTAAGTTGCCCGCCACGTGTCGCGCACTCACTGGCCCACATGGCGGACTGCGCATTCCACTGTGTGTGCTCTCGGGAAAATTCTAGCCCGGACCCAATTCGATTAAACTTAAAAAATGTAATACATGTGTCTTGTGATTGATGTATAATTTAAGAAAAGTGAGCAATTACAGAGTAAGTGATTGGTTCGGCTCAATGAAACTTGGCTTGGACAAAAAAAATTCGTATTTTAAAAAAAAATTGACCTGATTTGATCAAATTTGAACAAATTATATATCAGATGCAATGCACTTATCATGTGATTGAAAATACAATTACTACAAAAATTCTAATCTAAAAGAACTTAAAATAATCCAATAGTGTTTGGAGGAGTTAAAAAATGGGAAAACGGTGGAAATTAAATAAATATTTTCAAAGGGCATTAAAATAGCTAATCAAGAATGGAAAACACATTAACACAGCGTTTATAAAAATTAGGCACGTCTAAAACAGTCAAATTTGGCCTAGGATACGAATAATATTCCCCTAATGTATATTTAAAAATCGAATTAATGCATTTATTTTATGTGATATTATAATAAAATAATTTTTTATAAAAAAATTAATTTTATCTCTCTCTATATATATTAAAAAATAGAACATTTTATCTTCATATCTAAGGAGGTAAATTATTTTATTTTTGTATCTTTTTACATAGGACAATCGGAAGACAAATTATTCTATTTAAAAAAAAACCAAAAAGGAAAAATTGTACTTTTTATATGTGGATAATTTGCTCACATTTGCAGTATCAAAATTGATTGTGTTTTTTATATTAAAGAATATTAGTGTAGAACCTGTGTTATGCACGATTATATTATATTTTTATATTTTAAATAAATATTTTTTAAATAATATATTGTGCTATAAAATAATTTTTTACATAAAATAAAATTTTAATTTTTAATTGATAAAATATATATTATGATTTGATGTCCAAACAAAGCTCAAAATCGTTGGAAGAGAAAAAGAAGGGAAAATTTGAAATTTTCCTTTTCACGTTTTTATTTTTTTCAGAAACAATGTTGATGGAGTAGCATCTTTTCCTATGTTTTTCGCGTGTGTACTGTTGGTGCCAAACACTGTCTTAACACACGCAAGCAACGGCTGTGATGCGGACGGCGCAGGGTAAACCATGGGATTCGCGTCTGAAATGACGAAAGTGGGTCTGCGGGTGCAGGAAAAGGACAAATATGGTTGGCAGCGAACACTGAACACTGAACACTGAACAGAGAACCACGCTAGTGCCCAAGACAACACCGCACGTGACCCCCCCCCCGGTTCCACCTCGGACTCCGTGCAATTATTTTATTTTAGTGCTTAATATAATAATAATAATTATTATTATTACAAGGAATATTTCCTTCCCATATTCAGTATCTTTTCTAGGTTTTGTCTCCTCCAATTGTTTTTTTTTTCTTTTAAAAATTAGGAGCACTTTTTTTATTTATCTATTTGTAAATTAAAAATAATTTATTATATCATTAGATATATCAAATATAAAATTTGATAAGTACATTTGAATAAAAAAATTGATCCTGATGCAGTTGACATCTGAGTATTATTATATGATTTTGAAGATCAGCTTCGGTGCGTTTATAAAATCTTTAAAATATTTTTATAAGTTTATAGGACATTATAAACTATTTAAAAAAGAGTAGGAAGTTGCTAATTTATTTCTAAAATCTTAAAAGATTTTTTGAAATTAATTACAAATTTTTCATTATTGATATTTTATTAAATAAATTATTTTATCCAAACACTTCATGAATTTAGTTTTAAAATAAGATTTATTATTTTATAAGATTTTAAAATATCATTTAACACGTATGAGATATAAGATTTTTTAAATAAACTTACCCAAATATTCTATTAATATGATATAACTACATTTCGAGCACATAATTTTTATTTTATTTTTGTAATATTGGCCATTTCTTACCTTTATATAATTGAAGAGCACCGAATTGATGTTTTAGATTTTATAGTCTATCCAATTTTGTATTTTTTTTTATATTTTACTAATTTTTTTTTCTCTTGTCAACTTCCACACCTTTTTTTCCACTTATTTTTTTAATATTTTCTCATAATCCTATTTTAATATTTTATTTATCTAATTACTATATTTAAAAATAATATTTTTTTTAAAAATTTAATTAATCGTGCACACAAATTTAAATATGCCACATATGTATAATTCAAGTGGATCATGCGAAAAAAAATCTTTTATGTTTTTTAAGGGCAATCACTCCCCTAGTTCAGGTAGAGCGGTCTAGCCTGATTTGTGAAGTTGCTGTATAATTCAATTAAGATATATTTCATTTAAAAATGCAAGAATTAACATGAACAAAAACGAAGGAAGAGACATTTTTGATTAGAACATGCTATGCTCCGCTTCAAGAAATGAGGGTTTTCAATGGAACAAGTGAACCATGCGAGCAATTTTCTTTTATTAAAAAAAAAAAATCCATTTAGGAACAGGAAGGATGGGCAAAAGCGTCCAACCGGAGGAAAAATATCTCAAAAATTACGACTAACGTTGCACGAAAATTCAATATTAGATTTACATTTGTATTAATCTTGATGTCATTTTGGGCAATAGAGAAAAAGGTTGGACTTTGATCGGTCATACAATATCCAGGATGAATAACACTTTATCTCCATGTAATTTTACAAATGAGCAAATTATCCACTTATAAAAATAAAATAATAATTTATCCCTTATGCTTTTTAAAATGAAGCAATTTACCTCTTTATCTAAAGAGTTAAATTGCTCCATTGTAAAAAATATAGTAGTAAATTATTGTATTTTAAAAAACATAAAAAAAATAATTTGCTCATTACAATTTCCTTACAATTTTCCCCAAATGTCCAACTAAGTTGGTTTTTTTATTACGCTTTCTGCTGATAATGTACTTTTTATAGTTATAGTGAACTTCAGTTGCACGATTATAATACTTGCATCATATTTATCCCTTTACATTTTTTTCCCGAATTGGAATTTGGACCACTCAACATGTGATGAGTTCTAGGCAAGTAGATTATAATTGAACCAAGATTCCTTAAAGTTGTTAATCCATATGTTTGTCTACAGACAAAGTACGACAAATATTGTTTTGGAATCTACACTATCTGTTTATAAATTATTATAATTAAAGAACACCGTTTTGGTATCTTACATTTTTTTTATGTAAATTTTGAATTATTTCAATAGTTTTCCCCCTTTTCTCAACCTCCAATTTTTCTCATTTAACTTCCATGTTTATTTTTATTTCCTAATCTTCTCCAAATAACCTCAGAAAACTTTGTGTTTATACAACTAACATACATATTTTTTAAAAAATAACAATTATGTTATTTAAAATTTTACATTAATTTCATACATGAACTTTTGATTTTATTCCTCGTTCAACATTCTATATAATTTATTAAAAAAACCCTAATAATATTTTCACACTCATAAGAAGGTAAATATAATTTATATAACATCAAAAATGTTGTATGTAATAAAATAATGTTCCCAAATTATTGCTGGTAGATAAATAGCCACTGATGAATGAAATGCAAAATTACAAGTTTGTGTATTTTTTTTTTTTTTGCCAAGATCATCAGTCCAAACACTACAATTGTAAACAGAAAAAATTCAAAGAGATCCCAAGTGTAATTTTTAAAAGGTTTTTTTGAGGTAAAGTGTAATTTTGCTTTTTAGAAGGGGTTTAAGTGTAATTAACCCTTGAAAAAAAGGACATTTCCATTCTAAAGAGGCTATGACAATATGACTAGAATCTATATTATGATTTGTATTGGAAGAACAATATGGGGAATTGATAAAGCAACTTATGTATGATGTAATTTGGTCGAATTAAATCATATAGAAATGTGTAAAATAGAATACAAAATTGGCTCATTCAAACTTGAGAGAACTACAACTTACCCTGGGCCTTCTTCTTCCTCTTCTTTGGCTTGCTATTTCGAAGCTTTGCCTTGTCTTTTGACATCTCCATGGGTTGTTTTCGTTTCTTGTTGCGCTGGGCTGGGGTCACAGCCTCAGGCTCACTGTCTTCTTCCTCGAGAGTGCCGCTTACTGGATTATCATCTTCGTCAGAGCTGAGAACAAAGTCTTCGATTATGTCCTGATCAAAAGCCGTCTCTTCCGGGGGTTCAATATTCTTCTTCTTCTTCTTTTTAACATCTTTCTGATGCGTAAGCCTACCAGCCAAACAATACAAGTCAGCAAGCACATAAGCACGCGCAGAAACACACACAAAAACAAACACAGAGAGAGAGAGAGAGAGAGAGAGTACTTGGAATCTTGCCCAGGTATCAAACGACCATCACTCTCTTCATTTTCGGAACTGTCATATTCGTCATCTGATGTTATCTCGTTTCCAAATTTGGATGAGTGATCTCCAACGAGCACACTACAAAATGCATCTTATGAAGTCTGATCGGCTAAAATATCAAAATGCCATACAGTTAAAAAGATGACTTGTGTTATCAACCTGGATTCCATCAATGCGTCATTTCTTTCCTGTGCTCTCTGGCGTAAAGTGACAGCATATTGTGACAGGGGGCTGGCACCTGACTTTTTCTCATCCTAGTATACAGTAGAAAATAAGTAACTGGTATTTATGATAAATGAATGCATATATATATTCGATGGGTATTACAAAACCAATCAATTGGTCTGGTGCCTAGGTATATATCCACACATTAAATTGGTGTAACAGAAAGCAAGCAGGACAGCTACATGATGCAGCTCAAGCATAATGTGTCAAGAAAAAACAGTTCTCATCGAGGATAGAGGATAATCTTACAGCAGACCTTAATTTCAAGGGAGAAGGCACTACATCTAAGAACTGAAGCACTTATTACCATATTTTTACATTGCATTAGTACAGAAGGAAGAAAATTTGAATGCATCATCACAAGTATTACTCTGATGGCAAGTCTAACATTTGGAACACAACATCAGGGAGGACGGATCACATATAATTAAGGAAAGTTATTATCATACTATTCCATATGAAGGCTTCAAAACGACACAGAAATATAAGGGAATGGAAAGTAAATGTTAGAGATCTTCCAGACAGGCTTTGCAACAGCTCATGCTCAAGCATGGGTAACATTAGAGGGATTAACTAGTAATGCAAACTCAGATAAAAATAGAAGCAACATTTATATAAGGAAAAAAACATCACAGATGTTCAAACCTCGAGGAAAGATGCAGCTGCAGGGTCATTTGGCAAGAATGAAATCTTTGTCCGCTTCTTATTAATAAAATCAGTGTTCGCCTCAATCTGGTATTTAGACAATATAAATTAGTGCAATCCGCAAAAGTTTTACAACATTAACAGATCATGTGATTGTTTGACTAGCCAAAGAAAAAGAAAATTGTGCAGAATTTCAATGTAAATCTTATTGGAGAGCTGATGCTACTCCAAGTTTAAGTTTTAACAGCTGAAATGTAACATAGTATCACCACATATCATCAACAGTGGCCATATCATAAACCTGACGAATGAGGCGCCGCATTTCTCGACGAAACCTCTCGACCTTGGTGGATTTACAGAAGTTTCGCAACCTGACACTAGGAATAAAAGACAACTCCATGAAAGCAATTGAGTAACTCCATTGAGCAAGATGTTCGGTGAGCTCCTCAACTACAGAGAAAACACAAGCCTCCTGAAATGCTCGGGTTTTCAAAGTAGTTTTGCTAACCTGTTCCAAAATTGCATATTCATATTAGAGACTGTAAAAATGATGCAACGTTATGGATGACTACAGTTTTTAAGAGTACCTTCAGGATAGAAAATAAATTAACAGCTTGCCAGCTCCTCCTGTTGGAGGTTTACGCAATTCCTTTATCTCTAGCATGTCTAGGAGAAGCAGAGAAACAGGAATGAAAGTACCAGTTGCAGCACTAATCCGGCTGAGCATTCTCACACAGCGCAATCTAAGGGGGAAATAACAAGCAGAAGGAACTAAACGAGCTACTCCAGTAATAATCTGAGTCAATGGATAAGCAAGGGGCGCCAACTCAGCTTCTGAGCTATGCAGAAACAACTCCAGTCCAGAGCTCCAGACAGTTTATATACTTCCACTGATAAACCTTTCTAAATGTTTCCTGTGAGGGAGAAGGATAAAATTGGATGAAAATGAAAGGTGCATAAAGCATGCCCTTAAAGAAAGCTCATATAAATAGCATCCAGTTGAAATTCAAAATGTATCAGTGAACAATTAATCTTATCCTTCACCTAGGAAGACATCTTCAAGCATCTATAACAAAGCAGATAAGCTAAATGCTACACAATATGATCGCAAAAAGACGAACCAAACTAAAAGACAATCATGGATGCATAATACCAATATAACAAAAAAGGATGAATAAGTAAAAGATAATCCATAATTATCTGACACCATACCTTTTTGCAGAACTGGAAGGTGCTTCCTTCCCCTTCTCTTTTTTAGAACTTGAAGGTTCTTCCTTCCCCTTGCTTTTAGTTTTTTTCTTTTTGGTGGAACATGAAAGTGCTTCTTTCAGTATCATTGCTAACTGCCGGATGTAACCAAAGGCATGTTGATATGCAGATGGAATGTCCACGCGAAGAAGTTCAGTAAAGCAATTACTGAGAAATTGTAAATGCTGCAACTTTGTTGAATTAACGAACTGGCAATTCAAGACATACGCTTTATACATTCCTTTGATGCAATCATCTAGGCAGTCAGAACCGAGCCGTATGCAAGAGTCCCTTAAGAATAAAAAGGAGACAACTGGCAGTGCACCACTCCCAGTACCCCAGAAATGAAGAGCAACCTGAAAATATCATAATATCTGCATAAAACTTGATGTTGGTACCAATTAAAAAGCTACTAGCTCAGTTTATGGAACCCAAATCATTAAGTCCAGAACGACATTTTGGAAGAGCAATAAATCTCAGGTCTCAGTTTTTTATGGCATATACACTCTTACCAACTTGGGGGCTACATAATGGACTGTTGACGTAAGTTAGAAGGCCGAGTTCATTCACTTGCACTAGCAATTATAAAGTTACTTTTAATGTTTCGTATTTAAGTCTATGACTAAAAGCACTATTGCACAACTCAGAAAATTATTGCCCAGGGTCACTGATAATGCAAACAAATACTCCATTAATCCAATTATATACCTTTTGTTAAGCCCATACCATAATAATACAGAACTAAAACCATATATATGACATAGTAGCTAAAGAGCTAAAAGTAAAATAATCAAAATTCACATTGTTCACTCAGCTTGTAAAAGTGTGACTATATGCTGGCAGCCGTGGGCTTAAAGAATTCCAGATATGAAACTTCCAATAACATAACAATTTCATTAATAAAACAATTGTGAGACACTAAACGGAATATACAATATGTTTCATTATCTGTTGTCTCTTCCTCTTTTCCTTTTCATATATGTATTGTCCTAGTTCAATTATGCAGTTGAATAAGTGGTTTTAACCAATTCAGCTAAATCATTTCAAAAGAGAAAGCTTAAAACAGGTCTGACTGACAACTATTCCACAAGTTAGGGCATACCTTAATGTACTTCCTTAAGAGAGCCGGAAAAGCAGCCAAAAATACAGATGAGTACTTTAGACGCCTTAACATGAATGCTATCATTTCATTATCCGTCATCTGATTCAGAACATGCAGAGAATTCCCAAGAACTTCACCAAATGATTGTAATCTTCCATCGTCTTGTAGTCATCAGATCAATAACCATCTCCTTTTTCCCCCTGAAGGAGGTAAGTTCAACAATCCACGAAGAATTCCATCCATTTCATTTAAAACAAACAACATTATTTTATTGAAAACGCTGCTAGACATGGTACTAAACTTTGCTGTTGGGTCATCACCACCATCATCACCGTAATGGCAAGCACTGCGAAAAGCTCTCAGAAGAGAACGGACAGCCCCCAACTTTGCCCCATCACGGATTTCATTACACCAGGAATCAACCATAGCACTAGTTATCACATTTCTCGGAGGCTCTTCCTCCTTTTCAGCTTCAGCTTCACCATCACTATGCTCAACATTATCAACATCCGTTTCTTCTTCCTCCTCTACGTCAGTCTGAACATCATCCTAAAATAATGAAAACACAATCCTAGTGATTAGGTATACTCGAAAAAAAGCTAAATCATACATTACAAACATGTGTGATTAATCAACTCACGTCCAAGTCCTCTTCATCGAATTCCAAAAGCTCATTGTCATGTTCCTTCAAGAATTCATAGAACTCTGGGTCCTGCACATACAAAACATGCCGTAATCAAAACTTTAAGATTACTTCAATCCTTAACACATTTCTCAAAGAACGCTCAGAGAAAAGATTTGCAGAGCTAAGACTGAAGCCCAAAAATTAGGAAGCTGATTTAGCATAAAATGCCCGCGCAATAATTTCAGGGTACTCAGTAAAAACAGAGAAATCCAAAATACCTTCTCTTGAAGTTTTCTCAGCGTCCCAATGTGTTCTTTAGCTTCCTTCTTCTCCATCCCCGCGCTCTTTTTCACTTCACTTTCCTCTTTCAGTTTCTTGGCTGCTCATATCAAATTCAAGCAGTTAGGCTAAAACAACAAAAAAATTGAAATCGTTTCTAAGAAATCATTATCAGGAATAAATCAAGAAAATCAGCAATTCTGATAGGAAAATAATATTTGCACCAAAAAAAAAAAAAAAAAGGCGGGACCTTTGTTCTTGGTACCCATTGAGAAGAAGAAGCAGGTCAGAAATTGAGCTGTGGCAAAAACCCTACGACAATTTTGGGGGTTTAATGCCACCCGGGTCGGGTTACATTTCCGGCCCGGTAGAGGCTCCGGGCATCTTTTTAAATTGGGCTTTAATTTTGGGCCAATTCAGGAAAAAGATCAAATCTAAATATGATCTGCCAAAGAATACCTTTTACAAATGGCCCATTTATTGTTTGTATCAAGCCCAATTAAAACGTCACCATGCTAATTTATTTAGATATTGCTTTGTCAGTACAATCTCAACAATCGAATAGTAGATTGTGCTATGGTACTATTTGATACTACGACTAACCAACGATGCATCGTACAAGTGATAAAGCTGAAACTTCACAATTGAAAAAATATTATGGGTTCCAGTCCATAAATGTGAGCATATGTCGACTTTTATAGAAGTTTTTTTTTTTTTTTTTTTTTCATTTGAATGTATTTCTTTATTTAAAATTATTGATATATTTAAATAAATTTAACTTTATCGAATGATGTAGCGAACCATATCCTAAAAGAAAAATTACAATTGATTGATAAAAGTTTTTAGTGCACCGGCACACATATTTTTAACAAAAATAATTAATAACATCAAAAAAATAAATTGTAAATTTGTGTTGAGTTTCAGAAGGGATTTTATTTTTTAATGTATAAGAGAGCTTAATTTATGTAGTAAAAGTATTGTAATGTTGTTTGCAATATTTTGTAGCAAAATTATAGCTATAATTGGAATAAAAATCCCCCTTTTGTGAAAATGGAAAAGTATTAGGTTTTATGGGTAATTTCAAATTCTCCACCACCATATTTGTAAATTTTCGCAACGTTACGATAATAAATGCGACTTCATTGTCTCCAACAAAGCAATCAAACAATCAACAACCAAACTTGGAATGTTGCTATAATGTTGAATTGTTACAAATAATAATGTACCATATTATGTTATGAGTTGTATCATTATTATTTTCTGGCTTGAAGTAAATAATATGCCACTAAAATTTCATACATATATATAAGATTGAATCAATCGTACTCGAAAATTATATATATATATATATATATATATATATATATATATTCAACCACTGATATTTTAATTGCATTTGAATTTTTTTGAAAAAAATCTACAAACTGCCAGTTTTGGAACTTATTTGAAGCTCATTAAATGCTTCACAGGTTTTGTGGAACATAAAAAAAAAAAGTAATAATTTCTGTGAGTATGAATGACAGTGGAATTCAACAACACTCAATAAATATCTGACTCAGCCAAAATTATCAGTCCTAAAATTCTTGAAAAGGTAAAATATTTAGCTAATCACAGCTCAGATCGGCTACTAACCTTCTGGTGGTAATAAACACTGAGTTGTCATTTTGCAATCAACGTTGTTTTCACAGGCCTATTAATATCCCCTCCCCCCTAGTAGCCCTCACCATAGAAAGAACTTGGATCACTTTGTGTAGGTCTCACTTGGCAAATTAAGGTTTCAAACTCTTATACATAGTGTTTGGATTTTGTTTTCTGAGTGTTTTTGTGTTCTGTGAAGATAGAGGGAGAAAATCAAAGATAAATAAGTATGTGTTAGAGATGTTTCTGTGTGTTTGCATTTGGTGAGAGTGTTCATGCAAGGAGTTGATGATTTTGTATAGATTCTCCGTTTTGATATGTTTTATTGGAAAGATGCATGAAAAAGTATAGAGTGATCTTGATTATTTCATAGATCATGTGTGTTTTTTTTCAACAAAAATGGAAATTAATGTACTGATCAAAATTTTAAAAGATTGATTTGTTTGATCCATTGTATTACAGACATAGATATGATCGTATCTTTATTTTTCTTTTGTTTTTGTGTGATAGAAATAATCTGTGAATTAATTCATGTTGTCGCCATTCGGTCGCCTCTTCTTGTCGTCACGCGCCGTCTTTCTGATGTTTACTGTAATTGATATGGCGGCGCTGTGGGGCCAAATTTTCTTTTAATTTATATTTTGATTTGACTAGATCTTCTCAATCTGTTGTTGATTTTAAGTAATTTTTGTGCATATTTTACTATTATTTTTATTTTTTTCTTGTATAAATATTTATAGTTGCTTGAATTCTGCACAATTGAAACTAGTCGATTGAAGTCCTTCTATCACTTACTTTTTTTTAAAAAAAAGTATCAATTGATCACTTTTAATTTAAATAATATTCAATATAATTTATTATTATTATTCAAGAATATTCTCAAGATATTTTGAATACCATTATTTTTTGTAAATCTCAAAGTAAATAACGTTGATTTTCTTCATGATATTATGGTATATAGAACTTGATAATTTTATAGATGTTCATTAATGAAAGAAATTCATATTTTATAATAATGTATAAACTTTTATTTTTCTCTTGTTAGGTAACAGACAACATTGCATCTCGATTAGAAGAATGGACCGCAGATCTCAGACAGCGCACCATCCAACGATGACCACCGGGCTACCGAAGTTGATCTTACACTAAGACTAGGAGTGCCCGGTTACGACACCCAGCCTTCGGCAGAGAAGGTATTCAAGAATGTCTATTAAAGTTTATAAGTTTTAAATATATTCAATTATTGTTGCACAGCTATATATGAAAATCTCTTCTATACAAACACATTTCAGTTTTCAATTAACAAAATAACCCATTTCTCAAAATTAATATCTTCAAATAATAGCTTTATATCCTTTGATTTTCGTGCAAAAAGAGTTTATAAATCGAAACTCATTGTTGTGCGGGCATTTTTAAATGTTAATATAGCACAAAATTATTCATTATCAATAATTCAACAATATTTTATCCTTAAATTACTGATCAAGATCAAATAATTAATACTCAAACAAAAATGTGAGACATAGGAAACAAATTATTTTACATGTTCTTCTTATATATTCTTAAAGAAAGAAAAAATAATATAATTTTGGTACTTAAAAATTCATATATTTTAAGTGGACTTTTAGAAAAAAAATTAAAATTTATGATAAGAAGTACCCAATATTATAAATGAACCATAGTTAACATATATTTTTATATAAAATTCATACAATATATTGCACATATAATGCACATTTTATGTGCTAATGTTTTTTTGCTACATCAAAATTGTTTGATACTTGAATAATAATTGTCTTTGTAGTTTATATATTTTTCTTAAATGCAATGATGAATTATTGACAATTATTATACATTTTGTATTTGAATGCAAACTAGGCAAATACTGGCGAGGCTGGTGGTTCGTCATCAGCCCATAGGACGAACGAAGTGGGCGGCACGGCGTATGCACAAGACCCGCCCAACACCGTATTCTACCAAGGCATTGTGCCTCAAAATCGTGCAGCAGCACGTAGAAGGCACAACGCCGACGACGACAAAGTTTGTCGAGAGTGCGGTGTTGCGACTACTCCTCTTTGGAGAAAGGGCCCGGAAGGTCCACAAGTAAGTTTTTCTCGAATATACTTTGATATTATTCATTTAATTTTTTAATTCATATGTTTGATTTAGTATTTTTTATCTAGAAAATAAAAATATATATTATTTTGTTAAGAATAATCCAATAATCTAAGGAGTGAATGATGTGCATAAATGAATTTGGGTAAGAATAACAAAGAAATGCTTTTAGTATATTATTCTATAGTTATTAAGTTAAATAAATAATAAAAAAATCAAAAAAATTTAAATTACTCATTCATATATTTGATAAACAATAATGAAACTAAAATGCACGGAGTCTCATTATATACGAAATATTGTTTTGGAATAATAAAGTAATTATAATTTACAATATATATTATTTGGACGGTTTCATATATTTACATATCAACTAAATTATTTACAAAAAACTATCATACATAATGAAATATAGAATACATATAATAATATATATATATATATATATATATATTGTTTTATAATATTTTATACTTGCAGTAAAATATTTGGCAAAGAACATACAATTTTGTAATATAAAACCAATAATTACATACTTAATTTTGAATTGCATAACTATCTTGATTTATAGTTTCACATTTATCTCTTTCAATTATCTATCTTTATTTTTCAACTTGTGTCTAATTTTTCGCGCACAATATTTTCTGCAGACGCTTTGCAACGCTTGTGGACTGCGCCATGCACGAACAACCAAGAGAAGCGCCGACTGAGAGGAGAGGATGTTGCTTGAGGGATGTCGGCGAGGGCGTGCATGGATGGTGGTTTTTGCTAGGGTTTCAAATCTTAGACTTTTTTTTTTTTTTTTTCAATTTGTGAAAATTATGTTTGTTTGATGTTGGAACAATTTTTAATAATAATAATTTGATAGTTCTTCTATTTGATTGAGTGGAATGTTCAAAGATTTTATGATACATTATCAACAATTAAGTCAAAATTGCTTGCTGTCTTATAAGTTCCAAATATTTTTTGTAAAATGTACGAATTTATAAGATATTAGGAGTTTATTAGCTCCTTCAATTTTGACCAAATTAGTGATATTATTAGTATTAACATTCTACAAGTTCAATAAATATATTTAATTCAAACACTTAAGAGCTAATTTTTAAAATAAAATATAATAATATCTTATAAATTCCAAAATATTTTTATAAAACGTATGAGCTTATATGATATTTTAAAATATTTTATAAAAAGTATAGACGCATAATATATTTTAAATAAGTTAACCAAACACCCTCTTAGTACAATATTATATTACATAATATTATATTTTTGTGCAGAACTATCCCTTTTCTATATGAATTAATAGTGTACGACTAACTTCATTTATATTAATATATGCACACGCGAGTGCGGAAATTTAATATTGAAAAAGATAAAAATATATTGTCATTCGAACTATACTTAATTATAATTTATTAAAAATGTTCTTTTTTTATATTTTGCACTTTAATTAGAATAAGTGATATATAGTTACATGATTTCATTTAATGATGAATTCTTGATGGAATATTAATCTTTATCGACGTTAGAAATAAGTAAGTGGCAAAATTAACTAACAAATTAAACAAAAGAAATCACTATCAATTTTTTTTATACTAAATTAATATAAAAACTAGATGAATATATGTGCGTGGACATTTTGTGCATGTCCCTTAAAATTGGTGTGCTAGGTGAGTTTTTAATAACCTTAACATGACGGGTTTATTTTATTTTAGTACCAGTGTTTTTAATTTAATTTTAAAATCATCCAAATCTTTTATTTATTTTTTATTTATTATTAATTTGGTATTTTTGACGGAATTTTGGCCACTTTCTAGCTAAAAATTTTGTGTTGTTAAAAATGCCCCTAGAAATTTAAGTTGAAAATAGAGGGATGCTTTTGCAACTGTATACACTTTACTATTATTTTTAAGGGTATTTTTTACAAAGACCAATTTTTGGCCAGAAAAGTGGCTAGAATTCTGCCCAAAGGATGAGATTGAGAAATTTAAAAATAAAAAAAAATATATATATATATATATCTAAATGATTATGAAAATCAATTAAAAGTATATGAAACTCAATAATTATGACACTAGCACGGGGTAAAATAAATTTAACCCAAACACATATAACTATTAGAGTATACACTAAAATATTAAAAACTAATTTTCAAATTTATACTTGTTTTAGTAAAAGCTAAAATAATTAAAAAGTTAGGAAAAAAAACTTTTTAAAGCTTTATAAAGCCAAAAATATATAATTATTAGAATACATTGTTCATAATAGAATTGATCTCTCATTTTAAAGAAAATAATGCTTTTAATATAATAAAAAAAATGCAATTTACTCTCCGTGTCATATCGTAAATGGAGTAAATTGTTTTTTTTTTTTTTTTTTTATGAGGAGTAATTTGCTCCCTAATATAATCATATGAAAAATTGAGATCCTCATCAAGTAAGAAACACAAAACCACAAAGCTAAACTAATATTTCATGAAGAGAAGTCGATTGGTACAACAATCACATCCAACCCTTTCTGTGATGAGGAGAAAACAGACAACAGCTAAAGCCACAAACAAGATCAGAATAGGAGAATCAAAGCTGCACACATAAGAACTCACACCTCTGGCTTTCGCAATTCTTCTGCTCCATGGGCAAAGAGACACTGGTTTCCAAAGTTGCAAGGTCCTTTAGCAAAGTTGTCACAAAGTTTCGTTTTGTAGTACTTGACAGGAGCAGAGCTTGCTGGATTTTTCTTGCCGGCTACTGATGATGCACTGACATGGATTGTAAGTTGATGAATCATTTGGCTGGCCTGTCTGATCTGATCAAATGTACCCTCGAGTTCAACGTTTCTTACGTTAGGATCAGACTCATGATCTCTTATGGATAACTTGACTCCTGTCAAGCGGCAGATTTTCTTGGCCATGGTTCCACCCGTTCCAATGACGGCTCCTGCCATAGAAGCATCAATACTGATCTTAACAGTGGCAGAGGCACCGAAGCCGGCTGCTGCCCCAAGGTTCGGTGGAATTGGTTCCATAGCATGCAGGTTCCTGTGAAATGGCATTGTTGGCCTGCCAAGCTCATGCTTGCTGTGCAAGAAATAGCACCTGTTCCCATACATGCACCCCCCTGCCGTATTGAATCTATAGCAAAACAGAGGTTGGATGGCTGATGCATCTGGAAAAGATGGAGCTACTGGATGCCTGGGAGCAGCTGGAAGGGCTGGATTGCGGCCGAGCAGTTGAGTTACAGCCTTGATGCCACCAGGAAAATGATGCACGAACTTGCATTCGTCCCCAAAACGACACCCAGAAGGGCTGCATGCAAATAAAGCGATATTTACAGGTGAACATGGAAAATCTAATTTTGCCTAAAGTATTCAAATCACCAATAAACAAATAACAAATTGTCTACTTCCAGCTCAGTGCAACAAAAGGAAAAACCAATCACAATTCATAAAGATGACACAACAAACTTTTGCATCAGAACAGCACTATAATTAATCTGATACAAAATAATCGAGTCCACTTTAATCTTTTGAATCACCTATCAGCCAAGCAACTAAGTAATTCAACTGTACTTTCAGTAACGAACCATTTCTATTCAGCAGCCGTTTTGTTTCTCTGATCAAGTGTTTACTTGCAAAGCTCATTCATCAGTTGCCTTTTAAATGCCAACATAATCAATTAACAAAGCATACAACCTGTGATACAAAGTTTTTACTTCAGTTCATTAGTTTGAATAACGTAGAGAACATGAGGAAAATCTTGATGCCACTTTGCAACCATTACAAAAACATGAAAATTATTAAATTTAAATGGGTTAAGTTAGAACCTGAAAAACCTCGTGCATGGCAACATTGTGCTTCTTATACCAGTTGTAATAGACTCCTTTTCTGTTGCAGAATATTAACAGTGTTCCTCAGTTACAATTTCTGTAAGTTGTTATGCGTCCAAACTTCTACAAACATCTTATAAGCCATATGTTCATCATCACTAACAACAGAATTATAAAAATTAAAGAAACATATATAACCATTGTATGCAATGTTCTAATAGAAAATAGTGGTTTAAGGACTCCCAGCTTAGCCAAATCTAATCGCCCAAAAAGTGTTTATTTAGTTAGAAAATTCATAAATGTCCTCAGAACTAAACTAAACAACAAAACCAGCGTAACCATGCCGCAGATGATCTCATAAACTCCACTTTTTTCCAGCATTTGTTCCGTTTTAGCTAATTAATTCACTTACAAATTATGTCATTCGGTTAGAAGATCACAAAAGGGTACTGATTAATCAAACTCAAAATACACTTATAAAATAACAACGGAGAACTCGCCGAAAGAAGATACTGCGCCATGAATGCAGAACATCTCACAAGAACCAGAAGCATTGAAATCGACCAAGAAGGGAAGATGCTTGACAAGACTCAAGAAACAAGCACAAGGAGAAGGATTTTCCCCCATTGCTAGAGTGTTCAACGCAAATGCATTCAGGTGAAAATCAGGGGAACCAAAAACAAAGGAAAGAACAGAAAGAAACAGAGATAGGGCACATAAAAGCACGCGTAGAGAACATAAAAGCGAAGAGGAGGACCTTGCTTGAATCTCTTGGAACCGCCATCGCCACTGCTCGTACCCTCGTCTTCACCTCTCTTTCTCGAGCCTCCAAATTCCATTCCCTAATTCTCTCCTTCACCCAGCAAGACAAAACTACACTAAACTTCCACACACACAGAGAAAGAGAGAGAAAAAAAAGAAAAATCAAGAAAAAGAGCACTGGAAATCGAGAACTACATATAGAAACCACAAGAAAATAAGATCATATGATCAAAAAAGTGCAAGTAAATTGGCAGAATGGCTAACGGGTTTCTTCGGAGAGAGAGGAGCGCGAATTTGAAAGTATGATCATCTAACTGAAGTTCAAAATTCTAACACGGGCGTGCTTATATGTTGCTCCGATCGCGCGGGAACCTTCGATTTAGATGGGCAATTGTTGGGCCTAATTGTTTGGGCTCAGTTCAGACTGAAGAAGTTGGGCTTCTCAATTCCATATGTATTCCCTCAATTTGTCTAAATTGTTAATACTTAATAATAATATATATATATATATGAGTCCACTCCTAATATAAATGATTTTCTAACCTAAAAATAGAAATAATTGGCAGGACTGTAAATTATTCGAATCGAGTCAAACATATTATTATTTAAATTTATTTGAATTGTTATCAAGTTTTAAAAATTGTGTTTGAATTTTGTTTAATTATTAATCTAATCGAGCTCAAACGAGTTTTAATTGGATCAAACATGAGTTGAATTCAAGTAATTTGATATTTTTTAACATGATTTATTATTTTGTTACTAATCAAATCGAGCTCGGCCGAACTCGAAAGTTTATTATTATTTAAATTTATTTGAATTGTTATCAAGTTTTAAAAATTGTGTTTGAATTTTGTTTAATTATTAATCTAATCGAGCTCAAACGAGTTTTAATTGGATCAAACATGAGTTGAATTCAAGTAATTTGATATTTTTTAACATGATTTATTATTTTGTTACTAATCAAATCGAGCTCGGCCGAACTCGAAAGTTTATTAAACAAAAAAATTGTTCAAGTGCAAACGAGTCTTATTGATTGATTGCAATCTAATATCAATACTTTCATATATTTTTCAGTCCTGACCATTGTTGAATTATAAAAGTAAATAATTCTTTACTCATGGAATATAACATTTTTCTTATAACTTTTATAGAATTATGCACTTTCCTAAAATTATTTAATTATGCATCCTTAAATTCGTAATTTCAAATATTTAAATATTTATTGTAGCTTTTAGGCCTTGAATCATACCTGAAAAGAATTAAAGATTTTTATTATATATATTTTTTAAAGATTTTCTCATAAATAGCAATTTTAATTAATAAATTGAGGTATTTATATTAGTGGCACCAAATTTGCACAAACACAAATATCTCAAGAATCCATGACGTTTGTCGGAATTCAGAACAAAGAAAACAACGCGATGGAGGTAGTAGTTCAAATGAAACGAACTGTATCATTTGATCTTAAAAAAGGGTTATCAAATTGAATTAATTCAAATTATACGAACTTGTTTTGCAGTAATAATCTCATAATTTGACTATACAAAGTTGATTGTATTCACAGTGCCTCTTGGTGCCAAAAACGAGCTTGTCATGTTTTTTTGATCATCTGTATTCTGAGGTCGCCTGAATAAGTTTGAGATCATGAGTTTAATATACACTACAAAAAGATTGAGTATTCGCTATACTATAAATGATCACGACTTTAAAATCATAGTAAAATTATTATTAATCACGGTTAAACAAAATCGAAGCAAAAAATTAAATTTTTACCACGTTTAGTGCATATTCACCATGGTTTCTAGTCATTGCCAAAACATTTCCATGGTTTTGGCCATTGCTAATATTTTAGCCACTCTTGCAGAAATAACTACAGATGGCCGTTGCGAAGACATGGTTAATTCGTATTTTGCCATGATTTTGTTCTTTGGCTATAGTAATCGGCCATAGCAAAAAAAATATTTTTTTCTAGTGATATTAATAGTTGTTCTATTTATTGAAGTATTAATTTATATAATAATGTAATTTATTGTATCAATTAAAATGAAAACAAATGATGCAATTTATTGTTGCCAATTATAACTCGTGATTTCTATTGAAAGTTGAAAAAAATAAAAAAAAAATAAAAAAAATGAGATGTGCTTTGTTTTCAGCAATGATGATGATCACGTCAGGAAGCAAATATGAAGAAGCGATGTGATTAATCGGGAAAGTGAATTAGATAAAAGTTGAAAAAAGACGAGATAAGATTGATCAAAGTCAACTTTCCTAGTCAAAAATTAATCATCTTTTAGTGAGCCACATGGAAGTTATTGATTTTGGGATAATATTTTTTTTTAGATACGAGGAATGGATTATTATTAATTGAAAGAAATCGAGTGCATGTACAATAATTTATATCGATCTCAATATCTAACAAAGATTATTAGAATAATCATATACAACTCAATAACACATATTATTATAATATACAACAACTTCTACTATATAGTAGATCAACTCCTACTATACAACAGACAATATATCATGCATCTGATGGGGTTTGAACCCATGATTTCTAAGATCATGAGGCCTCAATTTTGCCAATTGAGTTATGCCTTGTTGACGATTTTGGGATAATTACATATTCCTCTATAAAGTTTGATAATTACACATAGTTTATATGATTTTTAAAATTATATATATTTAGCACATTTCATGTTTTTTTCGACTTAACAAATAAATTTTACCTTTAGTTAAATCCACTGAATTTATTGATATTAGTAAAAAAGTTGAATGAAAATTAATATTTACCTCGATTCATTTGAAACTCGTTTATTTAAGTCAAATTAAATTTTTTTCTAACCAAAATACCCTTGCAAGGATGGAAATATACCTCCTCATATATATGCATTATCGTGTGAAATGTATAAGAATAGTTTTGTTAGAAAAGATTTATTTGACCTACAATTGATCAATAATAAATCAATAAGAGGTATGTATAGATTTTCATTCAATTATTATGCTAATATTAGCAAATTCAGTTAATTTTAACTAATGGATGATTCTATTTGTTAGACAAAAACATACGTCGGTGTAATAGATGTAATTCTTTAAATCACAGGGGATCATGTAATTACACCAAACATCAAGAGAGAATAGTAATCATCCCTATAATTTAGCAATAATTATATTTAGACCCCTAATCTATAATTATTTACACGAATCACCCATTTTTTTTTTATAATTACTCATACACCTCTCAAAAACGTCAATATTATCTACACAACCATCATACTTTTTAAAAAATAACACATACTCCCCCAAAAACATCAAAATTGTTACACAAACTATTACTATTTATTGATCGTCATGAGTAGTTTTTATAATTATAAAAAGTAAAAAAATTAATATAAACAAACCATAATAAAAAAATGTATATTTATATATTATCCCTATGATTTGTAATGTAAATATGGGTTAAATATTGGTAGGAATTATGTCAAGATTGAAATTAAAAAAAGCATGCACGATACTCTAGTGGATGAGTTAGTCATGCACATATTTTACCACCTTCATTTTCTTGTGTGGATATTACATACATAAATTGCATGTAATATACAATATCTAAATTAAAACAATTACTATTGCCCTAGAAGATTAAGTTGTAGCCTTTTTTTTTTTTCTAATTCTTTACAGTCATAATTAATTGTCTTTTAGACAATCGAAATATTTATTCTAAATTTTATTTGTATTTTTATATTAACATATACACTTGATGTGCACAAAAATTGCACAAACTATTTTATTTAAATTATTAATGTGTATATAGTGGTTATATATATAGGGAAAATTACATTGACGCTCCTCGAAATTTGGACAAATTACACAAATACTTCTTGTGTTTTATAAAAGTATACTATACCCCTGAAGGTGTTTTTATAAAAAGCAGGAGTGTGTATTTGACTTTTACTTAATATATAATTTACCCTTATATATATATATATGTGGTACATGAAATAAAAACCTCAATAAACTGAAAATCTTGCATGCCAGTGCAACTCATATAATAAGTAAAATAGCACTCCCATATCATTAATTATAGCAAACTAATGCACAAAAATTGGGAGAGGGGGACATCGATTCTTGCACAATATAAAACATTATAGTTGGGATCAAATTTAATAAATGTACAATTAAAAATATAATTGTAATTATCATATTACTAGAATTATCAAACTTGATTCGAATATGATATTTCTTACATAAAAATTAAAAGAGAAGCAGTCATTCCCTTCAATCTCTCATCAAAGTAGAAGGGCTCTCACTTCCTCTTATTCCTAGCTAACATCCCTTTACTACAAAACCACCTTAACTAAAGTTCCAAATTAACTTCCACTCGTCTGATTCGAAATTTTAACCGAAGTCAAGTTATTTGAACCAATTACATAATAAGTGCAATACATTCGTCGGATGATTAATGTATGGTGTATCATATTTACTTAATGATTGGTTTGATTTGATCAAATTTGATTCAGATAAGAATCAAACCCTATTCACCATCTCTTCCTCTCTCTTGCTAGCATCCTTCACCTTTCCAACTTCGTGATCACCGTCAGTTACTTCCAGATTAATACATTTATACCACTTAGCACACGCCACATACACCACCAAATCAGCCGCCGTCAGCCCCGCAATCAGGAAATAGAACATGTCCATGTGGCCGGTATTCAAGTCCGCCGGAATCCACCCCGGGTTGTTGTTCCTCGCCGTGATCCCCATCACCATGTTCACTAGCAGGCTACTGACGAAGTTCCCCAGCGACATTGACGCCATGCACAGCGAACTTCCCAAGCTCTTTACGCCGTCGGGCGCCTGCCCGTTAAAGAACTCGAGCTGTCCAACGTACATAAAAACCTCAGACGCCCCAACCAAAACGTACTGCGGGATCTGCCAGAATATGCTCATCTGGCTGTCGTGCTCGCCGGGGATGACTCTTTTGAGTCTTTCCTTTTCGGTTACGCCGGCGGCGACCATTGCCAGCATTCCAATGACAAGGCCGATGCCCATGCGCTGGAGCTCCGTCAGGCCCTTGGGGTTGCCGCTGAGCCTGCCGGCGATAGGGACGAGGATCTGGCGGTATATGCCGGTGCAGAGGAGGACGCTGCAGATGTCGAACGCTGACATGCTGGCGGGAGGGAGGTGGAAATTACCGACCGTGGAGTTCATGACGTTGCCTTGCTCCACGAAGAGGGAGGCCATTTGGGTGAAGACGACTGAGTATATGATTGTGCAGAGCCAGATTGGCAGCATTCGGAGTATGCATTTGGATTCCTCCACTTGGGTTACGGTGCAGAGGCGCCAGGGGTCTGCCGGGCCCTGCCTGTCTTGGTCTGTTATTATTGCTGCCTTGTCAAGACACCTGATTAAGGAACAAGAAGTCATATTTACAGTTATAATCGAAATACAAACTTATCTGTTTGAATAATTTAATTTTCCGACAAGGAGGATTGGTGTAATTAATGATCCAAATAATAAGAGATACAATTGAAATGGGTAGTTAAGATAAGTCCATATAATCTGAAATCTTACTCAAATCCATCGGTATGAAAGATTTTCCTGCTTCCTTTGATGGCAGACTCCGATCCTTCGACCTCATGCAACGCCTCCCCTTCCTGCATCTTTACATCCCATTTCTTGGCTGCAGCAATAAACACTTGCATCACACGCCTTACGGGGTTCCCCGAGGGCTTAATATACCGGTACCCCTTCGAGCCGAGAAGATACGCCACCAATGCCAGGACGGCTGAGGCGGTGGCTGCCCAGAAGCCGAGCGTCCATTCACCGGAATCCTCATAGTACACCAATATTGTGTTTGAAAACAAGGAGCCAGTGTTGAGTGCAAAGTAGAAGTAGCAAAAGAAGCTAGACTTAGAGTTTCTCTGCCTGGGGTTAGACTCATCAAACTGATCAGCACCAAAGGTGGCTATGGTGGGCTGGTGGCCGCCGTAGCCAAAAGCCACTAAGTACACGGCCAAGTAGAATAACGCTGAGCTGAATGAAGTAGCCGGCACGCAGATCTGTTTGCCGTCTCCACAGCCAGCAGGCTTCAGCAACAGAAGCCAAGACGATAACGATAAAAGCACAAGGCCCTGAAAATTCAGAAAAGCATGTACATTTTGTGATCAATTATGGTATTTGCTAAGTAACATGATGCTGATTGTGACATTATGTGTATTACCAGAACAAATATGACTTGAAAGACTGCACAAGTAAGGTAACGGCCCCAGTATGAGTCGCTGAGGAAGGCACCGACGAGTGAGCACAGGTAGACAGTTCCCGTCCATTTGCTGACATTGTTAGCTGCAGAAGCATTGTCTTGTCCAAGAACTCGAGTTAAGAACAAAACCAAGTTCACCCCGACTCCGAAGAAAGCTAGTGTCGCAAGCCCTTGATTTACTGCATTGTAAATCGCAAAGGTTGTTGGAAAAATAGAGGTAATGAAGTTTTGGACGTAATCCCATGATGTTCTTGAACCAGATGAATGAGAAAGAGAAGTACCTAGCAGAAGAAATGCTGAACTCCAGCCTCCTGTTCCATTCTCTCTGATGCAGTGTTTGGCATTTGCAGTGTTGTAATCTTGAGTATTTACAGGTTGTGATTCTCGGGTATTGAGGGCTCCGATCCCCTGAAATGTAAGATTTGAACCATAACTAAGTCGAATAATTCAGGAAAATTATTTGTCGAATTTAAACTAATTATATGATAAGTGCAATATAATTGTCCTATAATTGGTATACTATTCAGGAAGTGACAAATCACACGACAAGTCTGATTTAGTTCAGCCAAACCTAATTTTGGTATGATTTTACGACAATATGTATATACCAAAGCGATGCTCATTATAAGCAAAAGTAATTAAGTGAAATTACATGTTATAAGTTCTTACATGAAAAACATGAAAAGTTAGAGAAAATTAAGGATTAACCAAGCTGCTGTACTACCTTTGGTGCAGCTGTGTCCATGATCACGGTAAGGTAGTCAATTGGAGTGAATCAAAGCTTCCTCTGCAACGTTCAACACAAATTACATCAATTAATTATTTAATTTATAACCTTGCGGTACTATTGCAAGACGAGATGCTGACAAGGGACAGTGACGAGTTTAAGACAACACAAGTAGAAAGAAACTCTAAAAATAACTCAAGGAACGTGCCTTTAAGATGATACGAAGAAGACCGTATTATATTGATATAGCCAGAGTTGATACTTAAAGTAGCAACATTTATAAGCAACAAAAGGCATGAAGATTGGCACATTAACGGGTCGTTTTCAAAATCATTGTTCGTGTGAAAACAAACATTACCAGTACGAGATAAAGGAAATACGAGTGGAAGGAACATAAGGAGAGCGCTGAGCTCGAGTTCTGGCCACAAAACGAGTCGTTTAATCTATGGGTTCATTGAATTTTCACAGCTCCAAACAGTGTATAAGTGGATTGCCAGAATTCTTTGATAATGATATACATTACAAGTGTTACTTCTCATCTTCTTACAATGTGCATGTCTTCTCTTACAGGTTTTTTTTTTCATTAAAATTCATTATCCAATACTCTTTTTTCTCTCTTAATCTCGATGATAAAATCAATCGCCTCCTATCGTCAAGCTAGTCTAGGGCTTTGCACTAAAAACACAATAAAAAACAGTATATGTTTTCACAAATCAACAGTACTACGTACATTAATCCCATGAATTATATATACCTAACATTTGAGAGGTGCGTTTGCGTCAACAACGTTAGATGTATATATGTTTTACATTATAAAAAGGAAAAAAATACAATTTTAATCCCATAGGGGCTGTGGCAATTTCAATGACGTGTAAATCCATTTTAGCAGTTTTACTGTGTAATTTTAAAAAATTTCACTGAAAAAAGTGCACTTGATTAAGCTCATCATGTGCACTTAATGTGAAAATAGTCTTATAACTTAACCAAAAAAAAAAAAAAAATCATTTTCACTTTTTCTGCTAATTTTCATTAAAATATTGATGAGAAAAATGCAATTTACTCCCTGTGATAATGTAAATATACAAATTACCACTATGAATTTTTTTTTAGCAATTTATCACTTATGTTTTTTAAAATAAAACGATTTACCTCACTAAACATAGAGTGAATTGCTATATTTTTTTTTATAGGGGACAATTTGTAATATCACATGGGTAAATTGCATTAAACCCGAATACGGATGGAAAAAAACCACAGATAGGTCATGTATCCATTATTTATTTAGAATGGAGGAAAACAGCCACGTAACCTCACATGGTTTTTTCGGAGAATTTAGGGTAAGATGCCCAAAAATGAGAAATTTTTAAAAGTTATGAGACTATTAATTTCTGAAGGTTTTGTAAACAATGGGATTAAAAGTGTATACAGAAAATTAACATCTACATGAAAAGAAACATGCATGATTAATGATACAATTATATTATACTTACCTTTTCCTGAACTTGACGAGAGCTAGAGCAAGGAGCACCGGGAGAGTGCGTGCAGATTCCGGCGACGGAGAAGATCGCGTATCGACAAGAACAAACGGGGAAGATGGCCGGAAAATCACTCGACTCGCCGGAAAGAATTCAAGGCCAGTAAAACCTATTGTCATTTATGGTACGTGATCAATAGTTAGACAAAACAGTTGTGTTTTGTTTTTTGTTTGTTTTCTTTACCGATCAGTAACTGAGGCAGGCGACAGCTGATGAAACCCTTTCACTACCCTATATGACGATACTGAATTACCAACATCTGAACTGTAATTCCCTGTGACTAATTAACTATGAAAAAGATGATAATTACGAGAGAATTTTGCATGTGTATAAATAATAAATTATATATAAAAAAAAGGGTATAATATTTGGAGAAAAGAATTTGATTTCTGTAGGTAATTTAAAGACTTTTTTTTTGGATGTTTAACTGACTCCGAGTAAATCTCCTGCTGTTGCTCTTTAACAATTTCATCTTTGAAATGTTCAAATTTATTTATTTATTATTTAATAATTAATACAATTTTATTCATTTTGGGGTTAAATACAACTTACCCCTGTGTCAATAGAAAAGTAAAAAAAAAAAAAAAAAAAAAACCATGTAAAAAAATGTGTAATTTATCCCCTGTGATTTGATACAATTTAGGGTAAATTGCATCATTTTTAGTTTCACAATGGGGTAAAATTGCTCTTTGTTTTTTTTACAGGGGATTTTTTTTGTATTTTTTCATTAACACAGGGGGAAAATTGTACTTAACCCATTTATTTTGTGCTATATGTGAAAGGTTTTTCGAATTAATCTAAGGGTGTATTTGGATTGATGGATTTGAATTTAAAAAAAAAATGATTTGGAGAAAGAATTTCAAATTAAATGACTCCATTTGAAAATAATTTGAAATCCATCCATATTCATCAAAATATAATTCAAAGCACTAAGGCTATATTCAGATGTGTACGGATTTGAAATCGTGGATTTCAAATTTGTAGTGACAGATCAGAGAACTGTGTTTTGTTGAGTCATTTCAGATTATTTGTCCGAATTCATCAATCAAAATATGGCTTGAGTGCTTCGGCATTTCAGTAAAAAGTTCTTGCTCCGATATATAATCAAGTTTTATTAATTTAAATTTTACACGGGGATTGAAACTCGAAAAATTTAACTTGATAATTTGGATGAAATCAAATTCTAAATATTAATCTCGATTATGAGATTCACCGGATGTGTGGGTTACTAATTTTCAAATAAAATATGATTTATTAGACAATTCATGGTTACATTCATTACTATGTAATTATATTTATATATTTTGAAAATTCGTGAATTTTAAATATTTTGATGTGTTTATTGCTAAAAGGGAAAAGAAAGAGAAACTGCATACGGAAGTTGAGTTATGGAAAGGGCAATAAGTGGGTAAATTGCACTTTCGAACCCTGTACTTTGGATTAAAATTGATTTTGATCCTTTAATTTTTGAAGCATGATTTTAGTCCACAATTTCTATAAATTATTGCAATTTTGGTCCATTCAATTCCCTCCTTTACATCTTTAACCTCAATTGTAACAGTTGGACACAATCATAATAATTTATAAAAATTAGGGACCAAAATTGTGTCTCAAAAAATTTAAGGACCAAAATTAATATTAATCAAAAGTATAGGGACTAAAAGTGTAATTTACCCTCAATAAGTAGTAGAAGTTATATGCATATATAAATAAAAACCTTGAAAGAGTTGCTGTCTGCAGTGGAGGCAAATCTACCAACCTTGTCTTCCACTTGCACCTATTGTCCTTTTCCTTGTACTGTTTTTCATTGACATTTCACACTATTAAATCAATCCAAAATATTCTTACATTTCTAGTATTATTTATTATTATCATTATTATTTAAATTGGGTACTTATCACATAACAAATTAATTGCATTTATCATACATACAATTAACTTAAATTTGATATTTTAGATTGTTAATTCAACACTTAAAAATACTGAAAATATATGAATGGGTAGTCACTAATCACAATAGAAAGATCTTTATACTCTGAGTAAGGGTTAAAATAAGGCATGCTGGGGTGGATTTGGAGCTCGCCCTATTGGCTTCAAGACGGACCCAAGACCCATCCCGTTCCAAATTTTAATGGGCTTTTCTCACAATAGAATCCTCATATGATGGGTTGGGCCTGGAGAAGAAATGGTACCATTTGGAAGGAATGCAACCTTGGAAGGTTTCAGTAGGGAAAATTTTATGGTTTATATAACGGGCTTATTTTTAATTTAGTCATATTTGTTATACTTTTCTCACATTTAGTTTCATGTATTTTAAAAAATTCTCAATATTAGTTCTAAATTACTTTTTCATCCAATTTTTAAAGCAAAAGTCATTTTTTCATCCAATTCGCGTCACTTTTTTGTTAAAAATTAGATGGAAAAAATGACTTGGGACTAATATTGAGAATTTTTTAAAACAAATGGGACTAAATGAGATAAAAGTCTAATAAATGAGACTAAATGTGAAAAAAATCTAACAAATGAGACTAAATATAACAAAAAAAATCTAACAAATTAAATTAAATTAAAAATAAGCTTAATAAATGAGACAAAAAATACGATTTTCCCATTTGAGCAACACTACTCGTCTCCAGTGCCAGAATGGGGTGAGAGCAGGATAGAATTTTGTGCGAGGATTTGGCTTACACTCTACACTCATTAATTCTGTATAAACTATCAAGAATTGCTTGCCTGGATTTCATTTAGGATTTGTGAGGGCATAGAGATTAGATTGGTTTATGGGGCTTACTATAAATTTACCTTTTCCTTAAAAAAGTTAGAAATATCAATATTTCCTTGTTATTTTTATTTTTTTTGGGTATGAAATAAGAAGTAATATATAATTGAATTTGGGGAAAATACAAACAATCTTCTATAATATTGTAAATGAGTAAATTAATTTTTTATAAAAAAAATATATAGCATTTAACCCCTCTGTGTATCTGCACCATTTTAAAAAGGGATGATTACATTTACATCCCTGACTTATTGTCTATTTACACAAATTATTTCTACTTTTGCATAATTACAGAAACTATCACTGACTGTTAAAACATAGGGGTAGTTTGTGTAATAATTCTAACATTTTTAGTGTGTGTGTGTTTAATTTTTCAAAAAAATAAATGGTGGTTTATGTAAGTATTAATGATATTTTAGTGGGTATATGTTTAATTATCTAAAAGATATGGGTGTTTGCGTAAATAGGTCATAGATCAAGGAATGTAAATATAATTATCCCTTTTAAAAAATACAAGGGGGATAAATTGCTATTTTTTTTAATAGGAGGATAATTTGCTTATTTTAATATCATCAGGGGTAAATTGCATGAAATACAATTGAATTTGAATGATAAATTATGCCAAACAACTCAAATCAACACTATAATTTTTCATTTACACTATTATATAAGAGAAGTCATTTTTTCTCTCATAAATGACGATTATGACACCACGATACTATTTTTATTGTTATGCCAACAATACTCTTAAGTTTATTTTCTCTTTTTTCTAGTTTATTTTTTTCTTTTTTTGAAAATGTGATGTGTTGTTTATATATATATATATATATTTATTAATAATATATTTTAAAATATAAAATATTATTTATTATATGCACGCAGGATATACTTATTTTGACATATTTCAATTTAAATAATTAAAAAATATTAACCCCCATGAAACGACGTCGGATCTCGAGCAAATTTCAAAAGCGAGCACTGAACAGTAACACTCCCCAACAGCTACTGCTGCCAGCTCTGCTTTAACCCGGTTCCACTGACAGTCGGTAGAGCCTCTGGTCATCTTAAAAGCTCCTCGACGAAAATCAAGAATTCGAGTTGGCGTCCTCAATCTCGAGCAGGTCTCTCTTTTCTCCTCTCTCTGTATTCGGAAAGCTCTGGCGCATGCTCATACACGTGTTTTTTTGTTGCTTCAATGATTTGTGCGACAAAATGGTGAAGTTGTTGTCATTTGCGAATGTATTTGCAGCATTTTGAAGGTTTTGGCGTAGGCCCGTTTCTTTTTTCGATGGTTGTAAGCATTTTTCTGTGTTTAAGTAGTATAATTGAAGCTTTTTGGTGCATTGTTTCGCGTTCGTGGTTTAGTATGCTAGAATTGCTTTCTGTTGGCGTAATTTTCGTCGATTTTGTGTCCAAGTTCCGCTTTTCTGGGCCCAATTTTTGCTGTTGTTAGAATGGGAGTGGAGGAGGAAGGGTTAATCTTTGATAAGATGAGGTCGTGAGTTTGATTTGAAAGCACTGGGTTTAACTACAGAAAGATAAGGCAAACCATTTTGCTTTGACACAGTTGTTGCACTTGCTGTGCCCTAATCCCGTTGGTTTGAGTTGATTTTACTGAATGTGGGAAATTGTGTTGCATTTTCTAATTGGATAAGGTTTTCCGATTCTGGAATATTAATGGAAAGAAACAGATGATTACGATAATTTTACCTGTCTTTGCTACATGTTAATTAAATAAAGTAAAAGAGAAACTTTTGTATCATCCACAGAAAATATTGGAGAGCTTTGCATGGATGAGTGTGCACATTATTGGGTACTGAATTAGTTCTTTTAGTGGATTTGAATATGTGTTCCTGTGAATTGGTGGTATTTGTGAATAAAATTCATGATTTGGCATATGACTGAAAACATAAATCCTCTCATAGTTTTGAGGAACTAGGACTGAAGAAGGCTTTTTTAGTTGGCTTGAGTGAGATAGAAGACCATAATATGACTCCATAGAGTAATGCATAAAGAACGTTAATCGAGTTGAATTATCTTTTTATGTGGAAATTTTAGATGGGATCTAATCTATATCTTGTACATGGAATTAAGAGAGCGAAAGTGTTTATCTTTGTACATTTCAACTCGCTTACTTTCTGAAAATACACAAAGAGCTGCATTCCCAATATGTTTTGGATTCAGCTTTTTTGTTTCTAAGAAACCTATGGTTGGCATGACTCAGTTTCTTAATGGTGTATCATCTTGCACGTTTTCTTATTTGTAGTGCCATTTGGAGAATTAGTTTCTAACCTGAATTCATTGCACAGGTCACCACTCTTCTCCTTAAGATTATACACATTCAAAATGGCAGCTACTGCAGCTTCAAGCTTGCAGATTAATGCAGCAAGACCGTCTCTTCTCTCGGCTCAAAGAATTTTGAGAGGAGGTGTGGCGAATCCTGGCATCAATCCTCTGGGCACATCATGGGCTAAATTTTCCAGTGCTTGCCATATCTCATTTGGACAACACTTTAGTCGCACTTTCACATCGTCTCCTGCAAAGTTCAACAAAGTAGCGGCAAAGGCAATGTCTGAACCTGGTGAAAACAAGCCTGCCTCTGGTTCTGGGTTGCCCATCAATTTGAAAGGTTTAATCTCTTTTGTCATCTAACTCCGGAACTTTTATCGTTTCAGGATTTCAGTATAGCCATACTTAATTCCTTCTGGCATCTATGTTTCTGTTTCCTTTATAATAGGCGAGGAAATTCTCTAAGAGCATTTTACTTGTCTCCATAGAAAATTTAGGGACCAACATTTAACTCTAAAACAGAGGGTGCCACTTACTTGCCTGAAGTAAATAGAATCTGAAACAATTGTTAAAGACAATAATGGAAACCTTTTTGAACCAAGAAAGCTGTGCCATCCAAGTAAAAGAGCACAAAAGTGCATATAAATACCTCGTATCCCCCAAGTACTCATGTTTTGAAAAGCTGTTACTGCCAAAATGATGTCATAGCCTTTGGATAAGTTTGTTGAGCTAGAATGTGTTATTGTTTGGAGAAATTTGTTCCAGGTAGTTAAGAAGATGCTCTTGTGTATTATGGTCCTCAAATTTTTATGAGGTTATTGTTTTATCGTAATTTCTTGTTTGTCAAAGAAATGAAATCAAAAGGTGATGATATGCATATGAATGTGCAACTTTTTCCATATCTTGATGGGACAAGGCAGTAGATGTCATTCATTAAAATTAACTGTAAATTCTGTTCATAGGTAAGAGAGCATTTATTGCTGGTGTGGCTGATGACAATGGATATGGTTGGGCTATTGCAAAATCTCTAGCTGCTGCAGGAGCTGAAATTCTCCTTGGGACGTGGGTGCCTGTAAGTAAATAGCTAACATTGCGGAGATGCAAGCTTTCTGTTACTCAATGTAGCTGAGTTTAAACTGATTATTTCATTATCATACAGGCATTAAACATTTTCGAAACTAGTCTACGCCGTGGCAAGTTTGATGAATCACGCGTGTATGAATCTGAGCTGCCTTTATTTATTTATAGCCCCCACACGCCAAAATGACTGGGATAAGTAGCCTGCTAACAAAGGTTTTCATTTCAGGCTGCCTGATGGTTCTTTAATGGAGATCACTAAAGTTTATGCATTAGATGCAGTTTTTGACAGTCCAGAAGATGTTCCTGAAGATGTAATTCTCACATATATTATTTCACTATACCTGTACATTTTCCAAAATGCCATATAACTGCTCTGAAATTTTGTCTTTATGGGCTTTATGCAGATAAAAGCGAACAAACGTTATGCTGGATCCAGTAATTGGACTGTCAAGGTAAAACTTGTATTTTCACCACTTTGAATTTTCTTCCTCCGCAACCACCTATGGAGATTCACTGATAAACTTTTAAGTCTTTTTTCGCATAATGGCTATTGTCCTTGCAGATGGTTGAAACAGCTCTACACGTGTGATATTACTGTCTATATTTGAAAGAACAGGCCAATTACTCTCTGTTTAAACAGAATACAAAAAAGTTTTATCACACATGTTATTCTCATGAATCATGTTTCTCTGACGTGCTTTCTGAAATATATCACAGGAAGTAGCGGAATGTGTAAAACAGGATTTTGCAGCATTGACATTCTTGTTCACTCACTTGCTAACGGGCCAGAGGTATATTGCCTTCACAACTATTATGTTGATACAACCGCTATGCCCTTTTTTTTTCTAAATTAACAAAACCATCTATAACTAGGTAACCAAACCTCTGCTGGAAACGTCAAGAAAGGGATATCTAGCAGCAATATCTGCATCAAGCTATTCTTATGTGTCCTTATTAAAGCATTTCCTTCCAATTATAAACCCAGGCATGTCGAATTCCTGTTCCTGCATTCTTCTATCTTTCCGATTGATTAGGTCCAATTCTCAACCAAAACATCAGTTTGCCAAAACTTTCTATTTGAATTTAATTGAGGTTTTTGCTTCAGGTGGTTCTTCAATCTCTCTAACATATATTGCTTCCGAGAGGATCATCCCAGGGTATTTCTGCTTTGACATGTCTCCTGCTCTAGTTCTGTTTTGAAATTAACGTTCCTGGGAGAGAATAGAGATAACTTTAATCGTAACATGATTGAAACAGATATGGAGGTGGTATGAGCTCTGCAAAAGCAGCGCTAGAGAGTGATACAAGGGTAATTTTAATAGTAATGACTGAAGTTTCCTTCACTTTGGATTTGCCACGCTTGTTGTTAATAGGTGTTTTGTCGAATCAATCAGGTGCTCGCATTTGAAGCTGGAAGGAAACATAAAGTCAGGGTGAACACTATATCTGCTGGTATTTCCGTCTTCCATTTTCCTTCGCTTGATTTTCAATATCTTTCTTGGGTATCATCTGGTATTTGATCACGTCATATTTGCCAAAACAGCATGGAACCTCATTTGAAATCTATACTCAAAGTTTAAAATTGCATTAAATTTATCGATACCGAATTTAAACTTCCTACTCAAATATCCAGGCCCATTAAGAAGCCGTGCTGCAAAAGCCATTGGATTCATCGACATGATGATCGATTACTCCCTAGCAAATGCACCTCTTCAGAAAGAATTATCGGCAGGTAAGTCTTGAAGACACCACTAGATGAGTAGATTTAAACTGTACAAAAATAATTTCTATAAGTCTCTGCATTCATTCTCCTAAAAAACATATTGACTCTGGAAACAAAATTGGACAGACGAGGTAGGAAACACAGCAGCCTTCCTGGCATCGCCGTTGGCCTCTGCCATTACCGGTGCAGTCATATACGTTGACAACGGTCTGAACGCGATGGGCGTTGGAGTGGACAGCCCCATATTTAAAGACCTTGACATTCCTAAAGCCAGCTGATGGTAATTTCATGTAGGCTTGTTTATATGTGTGGAATATAGAGGATATGTAGGTCATAACCAATGGTTTGACTGGCGGCCCCTGTTTTTCATTAAATCTGTCAATTTTGTTAGCTGTAAAGAACTGGAATACGTCCCCATTCATGATTTGATTCCAGCTATGGGAATGACTCATTGTTATGCTTGTTTGTGAAAATTTTCATGTTATTTCCTCTCATGGATATTCTTGTCAAATATATGTTTATGAAATTTTTTCCACAACATATTTCAAAAAATTCTTTTTTCTAAAAGGGTTAATTATACTTAGACATCCTCTAAAAATGCTGAATTGTACTTTTTCTCAATTTTTTTTTAAATTACACTTATACCCTTTGAAGAAAATTTTGGTTTACACCTAACCCTCTTCTGCTAGGATTTGGACGGAAAATACTGACATAAGCAAAAAGAATTATATAAATTTTTAATTTTATTCTTTACTTAATATTTTTATTTATATTTTTGTACTTATAATGTGATAAATGTAATAAACATATATGGAGTGAGATTAATATTATTGTATATTTTTATTCACAAGTACATAAAAGTATTATACGAAAGCGATAAATGAGAGGTAAAAATTAAAAAATTTATGGAATTCTTTTGCTAATTTTAGTATCTTTTGTTCAATTTCTGACAAGAAGTGTACATAATTTTAGTATCTTTTGTTCAATTTCTGACACGAAGTGCAAGTTGTTAATGAAGAATTTTTAGAAAGGATGAAAATGTAATTTATTTATTTATTTATTTTTTTAAAGAAAGGGGTAATTTTACATTTTTAGAGAATGTCTAAATATAAATATATAATTAACCCTTCACTAAAATACTTGAAATTATATAATCGTAAAAGAAAATAGAATGCTTGCTATTTTTCGATTCAAGAATTGCTCAGAATATATTTGAATGAAAGGATAGGATTTGTACTTTGATAGAAACAAAGACTTCAAATAGTCAATAGATTTGAAATGCAAAATGAATTTTTGAGATTTGGAAGTCTGTGTGCTGTGAATTTATCTAAATAAAATCGACAAATTATTATTATGAAACTGAAAATTATTTCAAATTTGTGGAACCAACCACAAAACACGCAGTTACGAAGCTTAAAATATGATGTTTGATTCCATTACAACGTAATTTATTCAAATTTAGCACAAACACACACTCACACACTTTCAATGCTTTTGTATTAAAGAAAACTTCTGTTTCTTACTATTGTTTACATAATTAAGTTTTAATTGACACAGATGTGTTTGAATGAGAACTTGAAAGAGTGAAAAGCAATTTCCGCCGCAATCCCTAAATGTCCGAGGTGAACTGCAGTGTTCGACACTCCACAATCGAGACCAGTGATGGAGTCAAACTCCATGCCAAAATCTTCGAGCCCGAAGAAGAAGAGGAGGAGAGCAGCAGCGAAGATAATCCAGCGGTGGTTTTGGTGCACCCTTATTCAATATTGGGCGGATGCCAACGCCTTCTGAGAGGAATCGCAAGCGGGTTGGCGAGCAGTGGCTATAAAGCTGTAACCTTTGACATGAGAGGCGTGGGCAAGTCTACCGGGAAGCCTTCTCTCACTGGCTCCAGAGAAATTCAAGATGTTATCGCGGTTTGTCAATGGACTTCTCTTAATCTTCCTGCTCATCGCGTTCTGCTCGTGGGTTCTTCCGCAGGTACTGATCTTTTATCTTGTTTTGTGAATGTTGTTGTGGGTTTTTTGGTCTTTCATGTTTGGTGATTCCTGTGTTGGGTTCTTGATTTCGTCTCTCGTTAGCTGTGATAGAGATGATGGTGAAAATTGAGAAGATGTTCTTGAAGCGTGATTAAGGGGTGAAAATAGCAATTTTCAATATTAAAAATAGGCAAATTATCTCTATAAAAAATACCTGTCTTTTAAAAAATAAAGCAATTTACCTTCCCGACTAAGGCGGTAAATTGCTTCAAT
Organism: Sesamum angolense; assembly: GCA_034509725.1. NCBI lineage: Eukaryota > Viridiplantae > Streptophyta > Magnoliopsida > Lamiales > Pedaliaceae > Sesamum > Sesamum angolense. The sequence goes on from JACGWL010000002.1 coordinate 3,213,800, forward strand.
TTAAAAGATATAAGAAAATAAGTTGCTTAATCTTGAAAAATATAATGGGTGAATTACTATTTTACTTTTCAAAAGGAGTTTGTTTGCCTATTATCCATAACACGGGTCAGTAGATTGCAGTTTAACCCATGATTAAGTTGTTGAGATCTGAAGTTGATAACTTGAAATATAAGATTTGAGGATCTAGTCTTGGATTGTTGGGAAGTTGAGAAAGATCTTTTTCATAATGAAAATTCTAAACCGGAACGCGTTTGGCCGAACTTGGACTAACCATCGCAATGCACTTGCAGCGGAACTGGTGTATAGCTTACGAATGTGCATGTTGGTGTATAATTTCGAAAAGCGTACTTGCTCTCTGATTGGCTCGAATCTGATTTGGGTGAAAAGAATATTAGCTTTCTTAATCAGAGAAGATATAATTCGGCATCTTTGAAGTTATTGAAGAGATCAATGCTCTTATTATTGAAGTTATTGATCTGAACTTCATAGCAAGCTCTTTGTTGATCTTGACTGTTTTAGGACACGAAAACTTCTCTTCCTGTGAATCTTAGCTTCACATTATAACATTGTCTTCATCTTCATCATTCTAGGACCATGGGACAAGAACATGAGTAATCCACTTTGAAAAATACTGAGATGCAAATTCTATGGAACAGGTGCTCCAATAGCTGGTTCTGCAGTTGACAAAGTTGAACAAGTTGTGGGTTATGTGAGCTTGGGGTACCCGTTCGGCCTGATGGCTTCCATCCTCTTTGGACGACATCACAAAGCTATTCTAAGATCTCCAAAGCCGAAACTCTTTGTGATGGGAACTCGGGACGGGTTCACCAGTGTTGGGCAGCTGAAAAACAAGCTGAAATCTGCAGCCGGCCGTGTCGAGACCTGTCTTCTTGAGGGAGTAAACCATTTTGAGATGGAAGGGCCTGCTTATGATGCTGAAATGGTGAATTTGATTCTGAAATTTGTTTCATCACTGTAGATAAATGTGCAGTCGTCTGATGAACTAGTTTGACGGAACCAAACATGTGTTGTAAGTATCGTCGTACTTGTCTTGTGATTGGTCAATCTCCTCGGACTATATATCGATTGTGGTGTGAATAGCTTGACTGTTTTCTGAATTGATCCCCGAACTAGAATCTCTGAAGATGATTCTCAAATCTCAGGCATTTTTGTGTTTGTCTGCACAGATTTGTGCATGAAACCCACAAAAAATGAAATGCAATGTTGCTGTGAAGACTAAAATCTCAGTCTTCTCTTACCAATCACATCTCATGAAGCATAGTTTTTCGGACGAAAATGATAATATATTTGAATTAGTGTATTTTATATTAAATTGTAGTGTTAAATCAATATATTTTCAATGAGAATACGTAAAAATAAATATGTTATTATTCTAAATACGTACAAAATTAAGGCACGCGTATATAAGTCGCTCCAAGTTGTCAGTTGTGTATCAAAATTCAATTAAATTCTAAATCAGTAAAAACTTTGAGGGGTCAGTGTCGATGGCCATTTGTTGTCATTCTTAAATATTAGGATAAATTACAACGACTTCTATTGAGATTTGGAATAATTATAAATATTTTTGTTATTTGAAAAATTATAAATATTCTTTTAATATTTGATGAAATTATGTAATCCTTAGATGAAATTGTCAATTATATTCTTAATGTATTTTTTTTCTTTTTTCTTTGGATAAAATTTGTAAAAGATCAAACGGATGGATGGAAAAATTAAAAATTATAAAAAAATTATTCACTTAGTGAATAAAAAATAAAAAATAAATAAAATTATAATTTTTAATCCACAAGGGCATTTTAGTTAGTTCACCACAAAAAATGGATTGAAACTTAATGGATACTTACGGAATGGACTAATTGTTAGGCTATCGTCGAAATTAGAGGGTTATTAATAAAATTTTCAAATAATGAGAAGGTATTCGTAATTATACTAAATTTGAAGGAAGGTCATTGTAATTTACATTAAATATTATTGATACCAAAAAGGATAATATCTTGTTTTATTAAGGTGACAAGCAATAAATATATTCAATAAATAATATATTTTCTTAAATAGCAAAAACAAATAGATAAAGAGATAATTATATTCACACCTTGATGTATACTATTCATACAAAATTATTCATTTAGTTTGCATAATCACATAACTCATATTTGGAGCAAAAAAATAGAGGCAATTTGTGTAAGGAATAATTACACTCCATTTCTTTAAAGTTTGGTGTAATTACATATAGATTCTATATGGTTTGAAAAATTATCTAGCACTCCTGATGTTTGCTTCCGTATAACAAATAAGTCCATCCGTTAGTAACAAAAAAAATGAATAAAATTTAATATTTATCATCGATTAATTTGTAGCAAGTCAAACAATTTTTTCGAACTAAATTACCATTATAACGGTAAAAATATACCTCATCACATGCATTAAAGCGATAAGACATATGAAGGTAATTTGATCACAAAAAAAATTATTTAACTTGCAATAAATTAATAATGAGTCAATCAAGGATACAATTTTTTTTTTTATGATTCTTTAATCAATATCAACAAATTCATGAATTTTTTACAAATGAATGGGCTTATTTGTTAGACGAAAGCAATTATTAGGTGTGATAGATGTAATTTTTTAAATTACATAGAATTTACGTGTAATTACACCAAATTTCAGCGGAGGAACTGTAATTATCTCATTGTGTAATGTGCTAACGTGGTTGTATGTGTATCGTTTAAAAAATAAGAGTGATTTATAAAAAGGATTTAATGCAATTTACCCTCCTGTATAATGCAAATATGCAAATTAGCACCTTATAAAAATATAGCAATTTAACTCCTTATATTTTTTAAAATGCAGCAATTTATCCACCTATATTTTTAAAAATGAAGCAATTTACCCTCTAGTTCCAATGAGGTAAGTTGCTAGGGGATCAATTTGCTGATTTATAATATCACAGGGGTAAATTAAATTAAATTCTTTATAAAAATAATGTCAATGCATTTGGTCAATGTATATATAATTTTTCAAAAGATAAAGGTAATTTTATAAATAGAATGTAAGCAGGGGCGAAAATATAATTAACCCATAATAAATGTCTCTATACTTTGAATTTCAAAATAAAAACTTAGGGCTGTAACTAAATTTGGCTAAGCCAATCAGTCAAACAATTATATCACATGTATATAGAAATAAAATTGAAACAAGAAAAAAATTATTTCCTTTTTCCCAGATTTCGCCCTCACTCTCTCTCTCTCTCTCTCTCTCTCACACACACACACCATTTCTTCTCTCACCGCCACCACCGCCCTCCCGCTCCGCCCATCTCTCCCAACTTCCATTTTTGTTCAACTCGTCATATCACAAACGCCAATCACTCCACCGTATTGTCTATGGACGGCGATTCTTCTACGGTTACCAGTGCTGCTACCACCGTCGACTCTATTGCCGATGGCTTGAAGAACCAGTCCTTGGATAATAACAATCATAATGAGGATACTGTTAGTCAAAATAGGGTTAAGTTGAAGCTGGAGGAACTGAAGTGGGACCATTCCTTCGTTCGTGAGCTTCCCGGTGATCCAATGACCGATTTAACCCCACGAGAGGTTTGATTTTCTATCTTGATTTTTTCGCACCCTACTGTTTCCTGCTCCTATGGATACATATGCTTCGAGTTATTGGGACTAAAGTCTCAATCTGGGATGTTGTTTGATTTAGTGTTCTACGTGTAGCTTATTTGGTGTTAAGTGGAGGTTGATTCAATTGCCAAATATGTAAGTTGTCCTAGAACCAATTTATTTCCAGTAGAGGTTTCGTTTTGTTTGATTTTTTTTCGCTCGTATGTATATGTTTGGATTGTTGGCAATATAGTTGCCATTCCTGGTCGTGTTAGTGTTATTTAATGACAATCAAATTTTTTTTTGAATAATATCTTTGAAGCAGGACGTTTTAATTCTTGGTCACTGGTAGAAATTGCACTCATGCTGTGATTTCTGGGAATAATTAACCATCTTTTGAATTTAGTTATTTGTGGAGTTATTCAGATATCTTCTGAGGATCTTCTTAGTATGGACTTCTAGGTTCTGTATCCTGATTATTACTTCAACATCACTTCCTTGATTGATAGAGTTTATGATTCTGTGTCCTTGTGTCAATATTTGCAGGTATTGCATGCTTGCTACACAAAAGTAGCTCCATCTGCCGAGGTGGATAATCCTCAGCTTGTGGCATGGTCAGATTCAGTTGCAGAGTTGCTGGATTTGGATCCCCAGGAGTAAGTTGTTTCAACTATCCCCTCCTTCATTATTATGCTATTCCTTTCATGGGAATTATATTTCTTCCCTGATAGACTTAATATCTGTGATGCCTTATTTATTTTTAAATCTCAGATTCCAAAGGCCTGATTTTCCATTGTTATTCTCGGGAGCTTCACCTTTGGTTGGAGCGTGAGTGTCATTCCCCTGATATTTTTCTTTTGTTCTTTTGTGACTCTTTGATCCACCTATGATTACTCTGTGACTTGGCTTTTACAGGATGCCTTATGCTCAGTGCTATGGAGGACATCAGTTTGGAATGTGGGCTGGCCAGTTGGGAGATGGTCGGGCAATCACCCTCGGAGAGGTTCTCAATTCAAAGTGTCAGCGGTGGGAACTGCAGCTTAAGGGTGCTGGGAAGACCCCATACAGTCGGTTTGCTGATGGTCTTGCAGTCTTACGTAGTAGTATCCGAGAATTTCTGTGCAGTGAGGCAATGCACAATCTAGGAATCCCAACAACTCGTGCGCTGTGCTTGGTAACAACTGGAAAATATGTTACTCGAGATATGTTCTATGAGTAAGCCTTTCAAGCTTTTCTTAATGATGTTTGTATGTTCGGTACTTTATTTCTCAATTCAATAAACCTTTCTATATAAGAATATGATCTTGTCTTTCTTTTTTTTTTTTTTTTTTGGGGGGGGGGGGGGGGAGGGAAGGCATGTGTGTGTGTGATCCTGCGACATTTATCCTTTTATCATGTCTTTGGGATCTTCTAAGTTATTATTCTAAATAGAAGTGAAACCCCAATACTTGCAATATTCACGATCCACATGTTGCAAGGTCTTTATCTTGAATAAAGTTGAAGAAGGTGTTATGTTAACTTGGAATATATTTTTTACTCTGGTTTCATCTTGTAAAAAGTTTGAGTATCCTGTGATTTTGTATAGTATTTTCATCTATATTGCATTGTTAGTTTCATTGTTGAAACTTTGGGTTCATTTGCACAGTGGCAACCCAAAGGACGAGCCTGGTGCAATTATCTGTAGAGTTGCTCAATCTTTTCTTCGCTTTGGTTCATACCAAATACATGCTTCAAGGGGGAAGGATGATTTTGGCCTTGTTCATGCTTTGGCTGATTATTGCATCAGGCATCATTTTCCTCATTTAGAGAACCTGAGTAAAAGTGATAGTTTATCATTTACTACTGGCCAAGGAGATGACTCAGTCGTGGATTTAACTTCAAACAAATATGCAGGTAATAATCAATTTGTAGATACTATTAGGTCATATTATGTGCCTACTTGGAATTCATCCATTTTAAGATTTTTCCTTGCGTGCCACAAAGATCCTCAGCCAAGTCATCATTTCACTTGAGGAGTTTGTTCATTTAAAATGTCCTTGATACCACAGCCAGTTGAATGAGTTCCACAACAAAGCCACAAATTTCTGAGCTGAAGTGCAGTCTTTTAGGTTATGCTTGGCTTGGTTGTTGTGGGTTAATTTGTGAACCGATATTTGTTAAAATTGTTCGCTATTCCGAACCTTGCTATAGTGAAGGCAAATAACTGTACAAACCGAGATAATTGTTATCTGCTAATACTGTGCTCAACCAAGAATTTTCCCAGCCAAAGGAGTCTTGTCCTGTTTAGTTATTCCCATACAGTAGCCTCTCGCAAGCATCGAGGTTCAGCTGCTGATTATTTCATTAATGATTTTCTGAGAATTAGTTTGTATTTAAGAAAAGAACTAAGCTAATTTAGTTTTGCTTCAACAAAGTTAGTTGATGGGCATACGTCTTAAATGCATTTATTATTAACAAATATTTTATTTTCCTTTTCAACTTTTATTTGGACAGTTGATATGATTAATTGCTTTGATATGAAGCTAGTGGCTGACCTGTACTTAATGGAAAGTTTTGTTTTTGTCTGATTTTTCTTTTTATCAGTTAATTTGCGAAAAGACTATTTGATCACATCAAGTTGTTTGTTTGTGTTTGAATGGCAATGACTATCAGCTTGGACAGTAGAAGTTGCTGAGCGTACAGCTTCCTTAATTGCCAACTGGCAGGGATTGGTTTCACCCATGGAGTACTGAACACTGATAACATGAGCGTGTTGGGACTTACGATTGATTATGGTCCTTTTGGTTTCTTGGATGCTTTTGATCCCAGTTACACTCCAAACACTACTGATCTTCCTGGTAGACGATATTGTTTTGCAAATCAGCCTGATATTGGCTCATGGAATATTGCACAGTTTGCCACAACTCTTTCGACCGCCCAGTTGATAAATGACAAGGAGGCAAACTACGCTGTGGAGAGGTATTCGTCATGGCTTATTTCTTTTGGCAACTTTACTTCTCCAGCTTGATTTTCCTTGATGCATCCTCTTGACTCGTTAGGTATGGCACGAAGTTTATGGATGAGTACCAAGCTCTAATGACCAAAAAACTTGGTCTACCCAAGTACAATAAGCAGTTGATCAGTGAACTGCTTAAAAATATGGCTGTTGATAAAGTTGACTACACAAATTTCTTTCGGTTGCTTTCAAATGTCAAATCTGATCACACCATTCCAGAAGATGAATTATTAATTCCTCTTAAGGCCGTTCTGTTGGATATTGGCAAGGAGCGAAGAGATGCATGGACCAGCTGGGTGAAATCCTACATAAAAGAGGTACGTCGTCGTAAATACATTTTTAAGAGTCCTTTTTTGGCAGTAGTGAAATTTTTCTAACATGTAATATATGAAGGGAGAACGATGAATCTTTATTGTTGTGACTGAATCTTGTCACAATCTTTTGTTGCCTTTTTTGTCATGTTTTATCATTCTCTGAGGTCCTCGCAACTTCCATATGTGGGGCCAATTTCGTGTCATGATTCAGATGTCATGTAGTTTCCCTTGTTGATATATGCCCATAGCCATGATACACCAACTAAAGAAGTAGGCTGTAATTTACTAGCTTTTGTTTTATATTCTGAAACACTAAGGTTTGGCTGATTCAAGTCAGTTGCATATACGACCTATTTGCTTCTCCAAGTATGACCGGCCATATGATCTCAAGTGTCGTCAGGCTCACACAATTTTACTTATTTCCTTCCGTTGCTCTTTCCTATCACACCAGAGTGAAACTTTCATCAAATCTTCTCCATTATCCACTCTCATTTCCTTATTCCCTGCTACAGCTTTCCACCACTGGCGTATCTGATCAGGAGAGGAAACATTCAATGGACTCCGTAAATCCTAAGTACATCCTGAGAAACTATTTATGTCAAAGTGCCATCGATGCAGCAGAATTAGGTGACTTTGAAGAGGTTCGCCGCCTGCTAAGAGTTATGGAACGGCCGTACGATGAGCAGCCAGGAATGGAAAAATATGCCCGATTGCCCCCTGCTTGGGCTTACCGACCAGGAGTCTGCATGCTCTCCTGCTCTTCTTGACTCGAACAAACATGTTGCTCGGAAATGAGAAAGAAATACAGCATGTACATAGAATAGCGTGTATGGTGATTTTGTTCCGTGATATGTAAAAGCTGTAGCCTTCCATGTTCAAATTGCGTTTCTGAGTTTTGTTTTGGGCAGGGACTCACAGGTGAAAATGTATTTTTGTCATGCAAAATTGATGGGAAAGATGTATGAAATTCATATTAAATTAGACTAATAAATTGTAATAGGAGTTCTGAATCTCAATTATAAAATTGTAATAGTAGAGTTCTGAATCTCAATTTTACTTCACATCTCGTTACATTTAAAATGTTAAAGAAAAGAATACAAGTTGCTCGATGATCTGATGAACTGCTAAGCTAGCCAACTTGTGGAGATGGTATGGAATACAAGATTAAGGTACAAAATCCAAGTAAGCTCAAACAGCTAAACCTAGCTGTGGCTGTCGTTTGTTGCAATGATTAAGGTTTAATGTCAGGATCGACAAAGTCAAGCAGAGAAAGTCGGGGTTTCAGTGATAAAGTCACATGACACATGTTCTTTTAATCTTTCAAGATTTCCTTCAACACAGACATCAATAATGGTGATATCATGTGGATGCTGCTCCCTACAAAGACAAGCGATGAGGAATACATATTTGACTCAACCATCACTTTGTTACCTCTTTTTTTTTTTCCTTAGTGAAGTAAAAGAACACTGTTGCAAAACCAGTTTCCAGAGTGCCATTTAGTGTACTTAGACCATGATAAAGAAAAAAATTCTTCCATTGGATCAAACTAAATTAATTATAAAATAATTGTGATATACTTGTTATGTGATTGATCACATTTTTTAAATTGTATATCCATAATAGGACAAGTGTATTATATTTGTCATATAATTAGTTAATATCCTACTAAATTTAGTCTGGATTAAAATTTCCTGACAAAAGTTTGACACCACACAATTTGACTTAATATTATCCTTAATCCACAGCCCCTTGTTGAATATTTGGACAGAGAACACATGTTTTGTCAGCAAAAGCACGAGCTACTACAACCAAGAACAAACACCCCAACCATCTTTCCATCCTTACATTATAATTACTACCAATCCCAACTAATTTCCTCCTTAATTCCCCCAACCCCATGTTTTCATTTTCTTGCAAATCCAAACTTATGCAAGAAACCATGAGAAACAATCACAAGACAACATTTTTCCTTCTCTCACTTCTACTCTTTATGCATTTACATTATAGTCCTGAAACAGAGGATCATGTAAGACTTAGACGAGAAATCCGGTCAAGAAAGCTGCTGGTTTCTGTAAACTCACTCTCTGCAAATAATGGAAAGTTGAATGGAGGAGCAGCGGTTGAGCCAGAGAAAGCAGTGGAAAATGGGCTAAGGAAAACCCCAACATCCTCAAATCCTACTCAGAACAGATGATGTCTTCCTCCCCATGTACATTAACTAGGTGAAAGAGAGATCAGATTCAGATGGGCTTCTCTCTCCACAATTTTTGCAGTTTTCATGCTTTTATTGTCAACCCTTTTAGTTTAGTTCACAGGAAGGAAATTATACGATCCATCGATCACTAGTTATAGATCTTTTCTTGCACTTTTTGTCCTATTTTTTCACCATTTCATGTAATAATTGTTTGGTTTGTCAAATTTGTACAAATTATTAGAAGATTAATGTGTTCATTACAATAAATATCTTAGATATTTTCTAGAGAATTGTAGAAAAAATCCTAGATAATTTTTTAGCAACATTCTAGAGTGCTCAAAGCTTCTTGAGCAAGCTTCTAATTGTAGCCACAAATACAATTTAAGAAGCTTCTATGAGCTACTATAAATAGGCATATAGTATGAGGATTTGTAGTAATGAGAAAGAAAGCATTGCAACAAACTACAAACTATCATTTTCCAAGTTCTAGCTCTCTTGCTCTTCTTTTGTTGATTTAGCTAACTACTTATATTCTAGCCTTGTTCTCCAAATCTCAAACCAACATTCCTTCAACCATCAATCAATCCTTTTTTCAAAAAGCTAAAATACTAACAGTGGTATCAGAGCCTCGTCCGACCGTATACTGGGCGTGTACTCTTATCTTAAATACTTTCGTATCAAAACTAATCCTATTGTCCAACCACCATGTCCTCGTTAGCCCAACAAATTTCAGGCCCCATTTTCTCCGGCCAAAATTATGATTACTGGGCCATTAAAATGAAAACTTACTTTCAATCTCAAAAACTATGGGAGTTAGTAAGAAGGGGTTACTCTGCCGGAAGATAGTTCCACTTCGTCGTCGGCCGAGAAAGGTAAATTGGAGAATAAGAAGGCAAAGGATTCAGAGGCTTTATACTACATCCAAACAGCAGTGGCAGATCATATTTTTCCAAGAATTAGTGTTGCTACATCGGCAAAAGAAGCATGGAGCATTTTGCAAAAGAATATCAAGGCAGTGCAAAGGTACGTATCATTGAACTCCAAACTCTTAGAAGAGATTTTGAGAATATGAAAATGAAGGATTCTGAGACAATTGATGAATATTATACAAAAGTACGTGAATTGGTGAATCAACTAAAAGCCTATGGGGAAGATATACCAGAAAAAAGGGTCGTAGAAAAATTGCTTATAAGTGTCACTGAAAAGTATGACCCAATAGTAACAACTATTGAAGAAACAAAGATATCACCACACTAACTGTCACTGAGTTAGTTGGGTCACTTGAAGCATATGAGAAAAGGCGAAGTAGGCGTGAAGAAAATTCTCTTGAAAATGCTTTTCAGTCTAAATTAAATATGAGATCTCAGAATTCTAATAGAAAAGAAGAAAATTTTAAAAGTACAATGGGAGACAAGAAGAAGCAGAATATGAGACCATGTCATATTTGTAAAAGAACAAACCATCTTGAGAAGGATTGTTACTTTCGAGGAAAACTACAATGTCGAAATTGCAAGAGGTTCGGACATATGGAAAAAGATTGTAGGCTCAAAGGAAATCATCAAGCTAACTGCATAGAAGAGAATAATAGCAGTGATCAACTATTCTACACATGCAACTCAGTAGCCGAAACAGGGGAAGCTACATGGTATATTGATAGTGCAGCTAGCAATCATATGACATACAACAAAGGAGCTTTTCAGACACTGGACGAGTCATTCAAGACCAATGTCAAACTTGGAGATAATCACATCGTGAAAGTTGAAGGAAAAGGATCAGTCGTTATCAACACAAAAAAAGGTACGCGCATCATTAATGATGTTATGTACATCCCTAACTTAAGAACAAATTTGTTCAGTGTTGGACAAATGATGGAGAAAGGATATACTCTACACTTTGGAGGAGATTCATGCACTATCTATGACAACAAAGATAAAACTCTTAAAATTGCGGAAGTAAGAATAAAGGAGCACAATACATCTCCAATATATGGGCCGCACAGCTATGAAAGCACAAGAGGACCAGTCATGGCTATGGCACAGGAGGCTCGGTCACTTCAACTTTCAAGGCTTAAAAATACTACATCAAAAGAAAATGATGACAGACTTACCACAAATCCAAGCTGTCGAGGGAGCTTGCGAAGCCTGTCTACAAGGGAAACAACACAAGAAACCATTCCCTTCAGGAACCTCCTGGAGAGCTAAAGCAGTATTGGAACTTATTCATACTGACGTCTGTGGTCCAATGAGGACACCATCACATGAGCAAAACAGATATTTCATCCTATTCATCGATGCCTACTCCAGAATGACTTGGGTATACTTCATGCGAGAAAAATCTGAAGTCTTTAAGGTTTTCAAGAAGTTCAAAAATCTGGTGGAGAAACAAAGTGGTCGAAGCATAAAAGTTCTCAGAAGCGATCGAGGAAAATAATATAACAACTCAGAATTCGACAAGTTCTGTGAAGAAGAGGGTATCGAACATCAAACTACTGTCAGTTATAATCCTCAACAAAATGGAGTGTCAGAAAGAAAGAACAGAACAGTCATGGAGATGGCAAGATCGATGCTGCAGGAGAAACACTTGCCAAAAGCTTTTTGGGCAGAAGCAGTCTACACTGCAGTCTATCTACTCAATAGGTGTCCACCAAGGCGGTTCAAAACATGACTCCAATAGAAGCGTGGAGCAGCAAGAAACCTTCAGCTAAGCATCTGAGAGTATTCGGCAGTATCTGCTATGTACATATTCCAACAGAGAAAAGGCATAAGCTGGAGGAGAAGACAGAGAAAGGGATCTTCCTCGGCTACAGTACACAGTCAAAAGGCTACAGAATCTACAACCTAAAGACCAAGAAACTAATTATCAGCAGAGATGTTGAGTTCGACGAAGACGCCATGTGGAACTGGGATGAAGAAAAAATAGAAAGACAAAGTGTAATGATTCCTAAAGAGACACCTCCGCAACAACAAAGAAGAAGGAACAGACCAAGCAGAAATGGAAAGGAGGAGTCAACAAGCACCAGGATCACCCAGAAGGCCACCATCATCAGAAGAGATTGAGGAAGAAACCCCGCCAAGAAGGACAAAGCTTCTCAGTGATATATACGAAACATGCAACTTCATCATGTTGGAACCAGAGAATTTTGAAACTGCTGTAAACACAAAGTATGGGTCCAAGCAATGGAAGAAGAAATCAAGATGATTGAAAAGAACAACACATGGGAGCTCGCAGACAGGCAAAAAAATAAAGAAGTAATTGGAGTAAAATGGATCTACAAGACGAAGCTAAATGCAGATGGATCAATACAGAAACACAAGGCTCGACTCGTAGCAAAAGGATATTCTCAACTACCAGGTATTGACTACATTGAAACTTTTGCTCCAGTAGCTCGTTTAGATACAATAAGAGCTCTTATTGCAATAGCAGCAAATAAGAAGTGGAAAATATATCAAATGGACGTAAAGTCTGCATTTCTAAACGGTTATATCAATGAAGAAATCTATGTGGAACAGCCTCAAGGATTTATAGCAAAAGGTTCTGAAGAAAAGGTCTTGAGGTTGAAGAAAGCACTTTATGGGCTCAAACAAGCGCCAAGAGCTTGGTACAGCAGAATAAATAAATACTTCATGGATCGAGGATTTCGAAGGAGCCTGAGCGAGCCTACTCTCTACATAAAGAGCCAAGGTAACGATACACTAATTGTTTCCTTATATGTAGATGATCTCATATATACAGGAAACAATGAGAAGATGATTTAAGACTTCAAAGAAAACATGATGAAGACATTCGAGATGAGTGACCTTGGCCTAATGCATTTCTTCCTCGGAATTGAGATAAATCAAGAAAAAGAGGGAATATTTATATGTCAAAGGAAGTACACACGGAGACTCTACTTAAGAAGTTCAAAATGGAAAGCTGCAAGACAGTTACTACTCCTTTGGTTACTGGCGAAAAGTACCAGAAAGAAGATGGATCACAAAAAGTCGATGGCTCCATGTACAGAAGTCTAATTGGAAGCCTACTATATCTAACTGCCACAAGACCAGATATTATGTTCGCCACAAGTCTGCTATCAAGGTTTATGCAGAGTCCGAGCCAAGTACACTATAGAGTAGCAAAAATAATTCTAAGATACTTACGAGGTACGAAAGATTTTGGAATATGGTACAAGTCCACAAATGATGCAAAGTTGGTTGGATACACAGATAGTGATTGGGCAGGATCAGTGGACGATATGAAAAGCACATCAGGCTACACTTTTTCACTTGGGTCAGGAATATTCTCATGGGCTTCCAAGAAACAAGCTACTGTGGCACAATCCTCAGCGGAAGCAGAATACATTGCAGCTGCTGCAACATCAAATCAAGCCATTTGGCTTAGAAGGATCTTAGAAGATATAGGAGAGAAACAAGAGGAGCCCACGACAATTTACTGCGATAACAAGTCAGCAATTGCCATAACTAAAAATCCAGTGCAACATAGTAGAACTAAGCATATCGACATCAAGTATCACTCTCTGCGAGAAGCAACTACCAGATGAGAGATTGAACTAAAGTACTGCAGCACTGAAGAACAACTAGCAGATATATTTACTAAAGCACTACCACGAAACAAATTCGAAGAACTACGCATGAACATCGGAGTCTGCCATAAACACATTAAGGGTGAGTATTAGAAGATTAATGTGTTCATTACAAATAAATATCTTAGATATTTTCTAGAGAATTGTAGAAAAAATCCTAGATAATTTTTTTAGCAACATTCTAGAGTGCTCAAAGCTTCTTGAGCAAGCTTCTAATTGTAGCCACAAATACAATTTCAAGAAGCTTCTATGAGCTACTATAAATAGGCATATAGTATGAGGATTTGTAATAGTGAGAAAGAAAGCATTGCAAAACTCAAGTTCTAGCTCTCTTGCTCTTCTTTTGTTGATTTAGCTAACTACTTTTATTCTAGCCTTGTTCTCCAAATCTCAAACCAACATTCCTTCAACCATCAATCAATCCTTTTTTCAAAAAGCTAAAATACTAACACAAATACTAGGTAAAGAATACTCTCAAGTTTGTTCACAATATCTACTGTTTATGTATGATTTATCCACCAACAGAATGTGGAAATTTCATTTGATTTCTATCTATTTAGCCTGATTTGGTGCCTGTCCGAGTCTCAAATCCTTCTTATCTACAATGATGCTTTTATTACTGCTTTACAATGTGGGAATTCTCTATCTTTTATTCCAAAAATTCTTGAAATGACGAGCAAACAACCGACCAACGCTCGTTCTTGCAGCTTCATGTGCAAAATAGAATCACATTCTCCAGAAAGGTGGGAGCATGATGCAAAAACAGGTTCAGGTCCTGTAAAAACCTTTTCCAGATGCTTTTCCAGGTTATCTACAACGAATCTCATTCTTTGTAGGAAAATGTGGAGTGGGACGGTCTATTTAAACCCAAGTTCAGTTCAGTTTCAGCCATAAGCTGAATTCCAGGTTTCATGACTTACAAATCTGAGGTTGTGGTGTAGACAGTGAGCAAATTGTGTAGCAACATGGTTGTTTGTGGTGCAATGGGAGACGCCGAGATGTCGGCCGTTTCTGGGGTCTAAACCCGGCGTCGTCATTGCACCACTGACAGCCATATCAGTTGCCTCCTCCTATGAGCATTTCCAGACAAAGATTTTATGGATGCAATTTGGGTAATCTTACATCTGTTTTCTTTATCTTCTGCCTTTTCTAATGGTGATATTTATATATATATATATATATATATATATATATATATATATTTCGAATTAAATGCAAATTACCCTATGATTTTTTGCAATGAGCAAATACTCCCTATAAAAAAAATATATATATTCTCCTATGTTTTAAAAAATTGAAGCAAACTATCTTCTATCAATGATTTTGAATAATTTGCTTCATTTTTCAACACACGGAGGTCAATTTATTGTTTTATTTCAAAGAGCAATTTTTTACTCATTTTCATGGGGTAAATTGCATTTTCCCCATATAATTTCTAATGGTAATCTTAAGATCAATTTATACTTATTCATAATTTACTATTAAAAAATGACGGCTTGATAGTAATTCTTTAGCCTATTAATAAAGGTTAATAACTTATCTGATCTTGAACTATCTTATATTTTATCGAATAAATACAAATAAAAAATTATTAATTTATTATATCAGAGGTTCTATAAAATTAAACATGAAGTTGAATATTAAGATTTATTAAAGATTAGTGAATTAAATTGGAGCAAATCATTTACACCTTGCTCCATAATTTGATTTTTGACGTAAGTTATCATTCAAACCTCAAAATTTTCCAAAGCTTGAGCCAAGAAATGCAATGGAGTAGGAGCAAATATGAAAAGACTGTTGCTTTCACCACCCAATTTGTCTGCACACAACTGCAGCTTGTTATTGCAGAGATGCATGAAACGGAAATCTCTGAAACCTGCAAGCAAATCCATGCTTTGATGTTAACTAATAATGTTGACATGAATCTTTGGCAACTCAGCTCAAAGCTAATAGGCACATATGCATGTTGCGGGGATTTGATTTCATCCAAGTTACTCTTCCAAGAGACTCCAAACCCAAATGTTTTTGCGTTCAATTGGATGATTCTGACCTTAACTTTTTCAGGGTTCCATGAGGAGGCGATTGGGTACTTTTCTTTATTCCAAGAATCAAGAAATAGTAACAGTTACCCGAACAAGTATACTTTTTCTGTAGTCTTGAAAGGTTGCGTGGGTTTGCTGGATGTGGACTTGGGGAAGCAAGTTCATGGGATGATTTACAAGGTGGGGTTTGAAAAGGATGTATCTGTTTGCAATGGATTGATTGATATGTATGGGAAGTGTAGGAGGATATGTGATGCACGCGGAGTGTTTGATAGAATGGCTGAAAGAGATGTTGCGTCGTGGACAACGATGATTTGTAGGTATGCTGATGTGGGGAGGATTGAAGAGTCAGTTTTTTCTGTTCGAAAGAATGAGGTTGGAAGGTGTAAAACCTAATGATTTTACATGGAACACGATTATAGCAGGGCATGCCAGGAGCGGAGACTGTGATGGTGCTTTTAAGATTTTTTCACGGATGTGTAGAGAAGGATTGTTTCCGGATTTGGTTATTTGGAATGCAATGATTTCAGGTTTTGTTCAAAGCCAGAGGGTTGTTGAAGCATTAGAGTTGTTTCGAGATATGTTAATTTCTAGAATTAAGCCTAACGAGGTGACTGTGACAGGGCTGCTTCCTGTGTGTGGGATGGTTGGTTCAGTTGGTAGGGGGAGAGAAATTCATGGCTTGATATACAGAATGGGACTTGATATCAATGTCTTTGTTGCTAGTGCACTTATTGATATGTACTCAAAATGTGGGAGTGTTGAAGAGGCTCAGAATGTTTTTAACTCCATTCCTAACAAGAATGCAGCATCATGGAATGCTATGATTGGATGTTATGGGAAGCATGGGATGGTAGATTGTGCAATCAAATTTTTCGACAGGATGCAGGATGAAGATATACAACCAAATGAAGTTACGTTGACTGCTATTCTTTGTGCTTGTAGCCATGGTGGTCTGGTGGAGAAAGGCTTGGAGATTTTTAGGTCCATGGACTCATATGGGGTCAAACCAAATAAAGAGCATTACTCGTGTCTTATTGATCTTCTGTGCCGTTATGGCAGAATGGAAGAGGCTTATGATATAGTTAAGCAGATTGGGGTGGAAGTCACAGATTCAACTATTGGAGCTTTCCTCAATGGCTGCAAGATCCACGAAAGGAGAGATCTTGCTGAAAACATTTCTGAACATTTGAGGATGGAGCTGAAGAAGCCTGGAGGTTTTGTCACTCTCTCAAACATTTACGCTTCTGAGGGTAAGTGGAGAGGTGTTCAGGATGTTAGGGAGGTGATGAAGGATAAGAGAGTCCATAAGAAGCCTGGTTTTAGCTCGGTTTAGAAGCAGACGAAATTCATGGAAAGATAAGGAAGAGAACACAAAGGTATCAATTAAAGATTCCATTGCAAGTCCTTGGACTGTGTTTACACTCCATTGGCAAACAGTTCAACTTGACTCACCATCTGTCTGAAAGACCAAATTTTAGAAGAAACTTCATTCAGTTGATTACATGAAAGTTGCACCATCCCGTTTTATATTCAGAGATGAGTAGTGATCTATGCAGTCAGCTTCTGGGCGCTTCTTCTCTTTTCAATCTACTATTTGATTGACTGCAGGAGTGCCATATAACTTTTAGCCACCTTATGCTTTTTCCGTAAATCTGCTGAAAATATAAAGAATTAACCCTTAAATTTTCAAGTCTGATCTTCACCTCCTGTAGTATTGACACAAACACAGGAGTATGATGTCCTTCCTACCTTTAACTTGGCAGTTTATCTTTTCTCAGGTTTCATTGACATATTGAGGAACTATACAAGCTTTTCATCTCTTTCTATAAACCTCTTTCCCCGATTCCAGAAGAACGACAAGGAACTACATGAAAAATTGCAGTCTAAGTTCTATATTTACTCTCATCACTGGTGAAAGTTACGGGTAAGATGCCTCTTACCCGCACAGTTTGCTTTAAGTCATGTAAGCTGGTAAAAACAATTTTGAGTCTCTTTGATTGACTCCCTGTTTTCAGCTGCCTTCAACTTCATCAAACAGTACAGCCTCCCTCTGGTGCTTCTTTGTTCATGATGGCAGAATCCAACCTTAGGTACATCTTGGTAGTTGATTGCAATCAATACACCTTATTAAATAACTCCATGTCACCTTCTCTAAACGAAAAGAAATGTAAGTAGCAGCATTTAAATTTTCTTGCAGAAGTAGAATTATTGTTGATGTCAGTGTCTGCTAATTAAAGTAGTCATTTTCGACAAAGAATTTACCTTGCCTGCTATTTTTTGTCTACTATGTTTATGTTTTTTCAAGCGTCTGATAAAGTTTTACATGTTTCTTTTTTACTCACAGAGCTGCTAAAATCAGTTGCACAGAATGCTTTTCCTAGATCAGATAGTAGTAGATGAGAAATTCGAAGACATTAAGTTCTCTGTTTTGTCTGACTGTGACATTATCTGCCTAGGACTGCTTATGCATTCCAAGTACGTATTTAAACATTACTCTTTGGCATCATCTCTAGTAATGGTGGCCACACTGCCATCTGCCTAGGACTGCTTATGCATTCCAAGTATTTACTTAAACACTACTCATCGGCTTCATCTCTAGTTATGGTGACCACACTGCCATCATTTGTCGCTCCTAACATAACTTGTCAAGAATGCAAAATGAACATATGCTTATAATTGTAGCTCAATGAATATGAATCGTATATGTAAAAGTTATATTATGGAGTGTACGTATATCATCTCCGGAGGACATTTTTTTCTAGCCTAATTGTGCTGTTTCATGGGCTGAGAAATTTATGCTTC
Organism: Sesamum angolense; assembly: GCA_034509725.1. NCBI lineage: Eukaryota > Viridiplantae > Streptophyta > Magnoliopsida > Lamiales > Pedaliaceae > Sesamum > Sesamum angolense. Next base: position 3,232,358 of record JACGWL010000002.1, read on the forward strand.
TATGGACTGTATGCATTTTTAAGTCTTGAAACTGATCGTTTGACTCTTGCCATAGGGGCATTCATTGCAGAACTTATGTTTGTTGGCTCTGCTGTTCTTGTGCATACTATAAATCCATGATTTCCTGCAGATTGCATACCAGGGTTGATCCCGAGAAGGCTAGTGACATGAAATGCCAGAGGAGTCTCGTTAATGTAGAACGAGCCAATCGGGAAGATGCATCCTCAACACACCCATTAGACTAGTGAAACCCCATTGGCATTGCCCGTCAAACTGCACCGAGCATGCAAAACAAATAGGGCCCTGAGACGACCCACTGTGTGCGGATGGTTTATTAAATGAATATGGAAACAGAAACCAGTTGTGCGGATGGCCTCACATGAATTCTAGGAACAAAATAAATGATCCAGGAGTCGACAAAGTGTCATACTACTCGTCCCTTCGGCATCATCATGTCGTTTACGCAAACTGTATTCGAATTTACATATCAAGAGTTGGGTTTTTGTACCGTTTCACCCATACGAGAGATCCTGACCTGCTCGTGACAGCATTTAAATGTCGGTTAATACTGAGAAGTTTCGGTATTAGTCCTACTACGTATGCTTACTAGTTTCACCAGCCATCTTTAATATTCGGTAACACATCATACTTGTAGAAATGCCATTCATTAATGCATTTCATGTACTGATATTTCAGTTCTTGAATGTTTTATTTTAAGAAAGTCAGCTCAGGAATGTGTATATTTTTATGAGCATTTAGATTCACAGTTGAAAGTATTGAGACAAGTTATTGTAGTTTTTTCCATTACAACCTGGAATAATTCAAGAGTGATGGTTACAACTTGTGAAGATAGTTGCCATTTCTTACATTCTGAGCTGGCAGGACTTTGATTCTTTTATGTCCTTATCCCCATAAACCTTGTGTCCTGAGTTGAGAATAAAAGCTCTACATTGGAAGAATAACCACTACCAGCCATGTTAGGTACACATTTGCTTCTCAAATAAAAGGCTGCAATTCAAAATATACTTACACACACATACACATACCATTGCACTGAAACCTAAGGGTTTCTTTCTTTTATTATTTCCACTATCAGTTTTTCAATTTCATCTATTTAAAATGATGATTTGTTCTTGTTCTTGTCAATAAAAAAAAAATACAAATATTTTCATCATTTTCTCAGTTCATTTATATACTTTATATATTACTCTCCTCCTATCTTTTAACTTTATAAAGGGGTGAATTGCTATTTTTTTTGTCATAAGAGATTATTTGTCTATTTTTCTTAACACAAGTAGATAGATTGCAATTTACCTAAAATGAAACTAAAACCAAACACAATCTGAGAGAAGTAAGCGATCAGACAAATCTTGAAACCAAATAATGTCATTATTTTGTCAAGTAATAAAAGTTTCACCAATCTCACAAAATTGAAGTTATTTTTTGTTGCCAAGAGATGGTTGCTCATCTAATCCATGCAGCCCCCCCCCCCCCCCCCATCCCATGGGCTCACCCTTCTAACCCCACTTTACTTTGTATATATATGTTATGCTATACTTTAGACATCACATCAATTAATGTGAAATTAGATACGTATTTTCTTCTAAAAATTAAACCAAATGCCAATACGAAAGAATAAGATAGAAGATCTTTTATTCACGCACGTTCTGATTTGTGCGTTGTTTTCACATAATTAGCTTTTAGTCATTTGTGATAACGAGTCAGCTACAGCTTCAGGGATCCTAACTAACACACATGATACAAGTGCATACTCCTTATCGAGTCGTTAGGTTGCCACCCTATTTTTCAATTTTTATAACAAAATTTTTTTATTTATTATTTTTACCAACTTTCCTAAAAAGATTTTTTAGGCTCGTATGATCTAATTTGTGTGTTGATTTTCATATGTTTAGGACTTGATTTTTATCAATAATTGATCAAACTGCAGGAACTAAGGTTTGGGCACATAGTAACCCACTTTACTTGTCTGGAATGCATTAAAGTTCAAGCAAGAACCATTTCTTTCTTTACATTTTATCTTTTCTTCCCCCTCACAATATAACCATAAATGTTATATATGTAAATGTGGCTAATCACACTATTATACATGTTATAACCATTTCTTTGATTTTTCTTACACTCATTTCAAATTGAAATTTTAGTATGATTTGTAAACTATTAAATTCAAATTAGTATTTTTTTTAATTAAAATTTAAGTTTCAGTGGTTTATATATAGGTAATTGCTATTGTAAATAATTTAAAAACAACATGATATTTGTTGACAAATGATTGCCTTAATAATTATTAAATGAAAAATAACTGAATTTTTAGTAACAGAATATTCAGACAATTTTATAAATAATTAAAAAATAATTCACTACTTATATTAATATTTTTGACAAAAAAAAAAAAAAAAAAAAACTTTGATGCATTACAATGAACTCTCCTGAGGTTTGACATAATTAAGAATACCCCCTCATTATTTGAAAAGTTATAAATACCCCCTACTATTTATTGAAATTATGCAATCATTGGATGGAGGTTTGAAATTGTCAATTTTAATTAGTTTTGTTGTATTTTTTTTAAATTATAAAATTATAAAAGAATCATACAAGGTGGATGAAAAAAATTAAAAAATTATCCGCTTAATCTATAAAAAATTTTTTAAAAATTAAAATATATATATAATTCATAACCAATAAGGACGCTTGTGATCATTTCACTATAAAAAATCAATAATTGTTAGACAACTGTTAAAATTACAGAGGTATTGGTAATTTTTCAAATAATAAAGGGTATTTATAATTATGTCCAAACCTCATATTAGCTCGTTCTAAATTTTACCCAAATATAAATTACATTATACTCACCAAATGTCTACCACTTTTTAACAATTATGTTTTTGTTAAGGTTGAGGTCCTATAAATAAATTTGAAATCATAGTTTAGAATCTCACCGCACCAAATATGTAAGTATTTGTCTTATAATTTTATGTGAATTTAATTCATAATTATTTATTATATTGATATACTACTAATTTAATTAATAAATTGTTCAATTATTTAATATATTACATTATTAATGTAATCACCTCTATAAACTTCTTCTATATTTTCCTTTCCCAAGAAATGGTCATGTATATTCAATTGAATCACAATAAAATAAAATTTTCTAATATTTTTTAACCTATATTTTATATATTAATTTCGTTTTACTAATTTATGAATATTTAATAATGTCAACCACTATCCAAATATTTTCTATAAAGATTAATTGAATGATTATATATTTCAATCATTAAAAAAAGAAACTTAAATTAAACGGTCAACATTTTCAAAATTAGACATTTAATTATGGGGAAGGAAATGTAAGTGGCCTACACTACACTACACTAACAACTAAGGAATTTTGAATTAGTTGTGCTGAATTTTCCCTCTCAAAAAAAAAAAAAAAAAAAAAAGAATTAGTTGTGCTGAATTTCATGAGAAAAGTCACTTTTCACTAGAAAATTTTCAAGTTAATTATAAGGTTCTTTTAGTTTTTGGAGGTGTTTTAATTTGTTTTTTCAAAAAAAGAAAGAAAAAAAAATAGAGATGTGTCTGTGTATTTTAATAATTTTTTTTGAATTTTATATTGATATAAAATAAATAAAAATAAGTTAAGATATTTGTTTGGTATTTTTTTTTTGGGTAGATAAAGAGAGAAGGATAAAAATTCGTATTCGTGTGTTTTAATATTTTAATATATTTTGTTTGTATGATTCTATTATTGTAGAGAAATAAATAAAAATTGAAATTAAAATATTTGAACAGAGTATAGTATAGAGATACAGACAAACATTCAAAATGTTTTTTATTTTTTTAGTTCTTTTTAAATTTAACATAATCGTCTAACTCTAACTTAATTCAATGATTTTTGTTAGGTTTTTATTTATTTTTTGTAGTAAACTGATCAAATACTTTTGTTAACTATAAGTTATAATTTTTATTTAAAAATTTTCATTCAAAATGTCTATTTTTTTAAAGAAAATAAAAAGTACTATAAAGACAAAGTTGATCATTTATACATCAATTTTAGAATTACATAATTTCATCGTACATCAAGAATATTGAACATTTTTAGAATAATTTTTTTCATAATTATGCTAAATTTTAGGGACCTCATTGTAATTTATCGTTTATAATTATTTAAGGCTTTTTTTTTAAACAGGTCAAAGTACTGTTGCTAGATAAAAAAAAAAAAAAAAAAGTGAAACTCCTTGAAGAAAAAGAAAAAAGAAAAAGAAAAAGAAATTGGGATTCACACAGAAGTACAGTACAGGTAGTGTAGATTATACAAACTTGACACTGCGCTCACACAGAATCTGCAAACCCAATCATCAAATATCTCTTCACGCTTCTCATCTCTCTCTCTCTCTCTCTCTTGTACGTGCGCGGAGGGTGGTGCCATCTGTGTGTGCTTTTCTGCTTCCAGTTTGCTTTTGTTTTACCCATTTTTGGTGTGATTTTGTGCTTCTTATTCATTCACGGACTAGCAAATCATTAATCTTTTTAATCACTTTGTTCTTGTTTCTAGATTTCTTGATCTGGGTTCGTTGCAGTCCCTTCAAAGACAGTGTCTTTTTCACTATAACATCACTTGCGGAACTTGTTTCAGTTTCTTCTCAGAATCTTGGGATTGAACATTAATCTGCGCTTTGGTGGGTTTGGAGTATCTGTTCCGCACATGGTTTAACAGATTGATTGTGATGGGTTTCTTGGTGAGTATCCCTTTTCTTGATTTTTGTCTCCGTTTTTCCTTTAAAGTCAGGTGTTTGCTGGTTTTTGTGCTGTTATGTAATTGTTAGAAGGGTAATGTGAGATTCTTGAATCTTATGGCTATTTGTAGTTCCAGTAGTCCATGGATCTGTATTTAATTTGTTTGATTGGTTTTACACGGTAATGGCCTTGTAAAGATTATCCTTTTTCTGCTTTGCACGTCGTTTTTTTGACAATAGAAGTTGGTGTCCTACTCTCAATATATCCCTGGAACATCATATCGAATTTGCTTTGGTTTTACATTAAGTTTTTCTGTTTGTACTTTGTTCTTTGAGTGTCTTGATTCACAGTTTTATCTCTTTTTGTTTACTTGTGTGACTATGTCTCTATAGATTGCGTGTTAAATAGAGTTAAATCAACTAATTCTGGTATGAATGGCTGGTTTTAGCCTGATTAGAATGGAGAAGAAAGTAGTTATGGTGCTTCTGGATCTGGCACAAGTTTGGTCTTTGTTGTATATCTCGGACTAGACTCATTTGTTATGTGTTCCGTCGATCATTCTCTATCAGTGGTTGCTTTCGGCCCTTTATCTTATGTGAGTAGAAGCAAATTGTCCCAAAAATCCAGCAATTTGGAATTGTCGTGGATGCTTCAAGTCTGTGTAATGTGTGTACGCCATATTCTCTTTGGGTTCAAGCCACCTTATATCCTTGAGTATCAGTTTATTCTACAGACAGTTTCAACAGGTTCAATGGTTTTGTTTTGTGAAAAAGTTGAAGTTACATGTAGGATGTTCACTACGCTGGGTGAAAGTTTTAGTTGCTAAAAATTGTGCAGAGATAAGTATACGATATTCAAAACCTCTGCCCTATCTCCTGGTTTGTTTGCTCAGAATTCTTTGTCATCTATTCTTGTGGAGTTTCTCCATGAATTTTTGCCTAATCTCGTAGCTTAATGTTTTCTGTGTGTAGCTTGAATGAAGTTTGAATTAGAATGCTGAATTGAAATGTGATATAATAACTTCCTCTGCTAGTTTTTAATTCTTACGCTTACCGATGTGCTAATTCTTGCTTGCTATTTTCATGTATTTTTCATTAGAAAAGTCCTTGCCGTGACTGAGTTGACGTTTGAGCTTTTTCATTATATGGATGCTTTTGTAGACATTCAGTTCATAATTGCTTCATCTGTACTTGGGCATTGAAGATCATGTGTCTTGGTTTCATATGTTCTATAATTGGGACTCTGGGTAATGGCTTAAAAACTCTAGGAGATACTATATACCTCTCTGCTCTGAACTGAATACCAGCCTTGTTTTTCCAAGAATTTGATGTTTAGGTTGTTTTGTCTTGTCAAGTGACGGATTATGGCATTTTGTTTGCAGAAATATAAAAAATTTGTCTGAATCTCTAGGTGTAAAATAATGGGGCGGGGTAGAGCCAAGGGAAAGAATCTTTCTGTTACTAACCAAGACGATCCTGGGAGTGGTGAGGAAGAAAAAATTCCTGCACAGAAGAGAAGAGGAAGACCGCAGAAACCACTTAAAGATGAAATTGATGACGATGAAGCTCAAAGAATAGAAGATGATGACAGTGAGGAAGCAACTGGTGCACCAAACAAAGACTTGAAAAATAGAACTGTGACACAGAATGGGAAAAAGCGAAAAAGGAACGGCCAAGTGAAGGAGAAAGTTGATGTAGTGATAGAGGAAAATGGAAATGGAACAAAACCAAGCACCGAGGAACTGAAAAAATCAAATGGTTTTCGTCCAAATGGGAACAGGCGTAAGAACAAACCCCGTCGGGCTGCTGAGGCAGTTGTTGAGTGCAACTGAAAACGGTGATTTGCTACTGAAACGGTGACTCTTTCTCGGAATAGCGCATGGGCCGGTGGAAGTGAGACCCTTGACAATCTCTTCTTTAGTTCTTCCATTATTACTTGCACTTTCTATGCATTTTATTTGGGATTCTTTCAACTTCGGAATTGTTTTTTGGCTGATCATACTTCTAATGGTCTTCAATGTACCCATACTATATGAGACATCGTACCATGTATAAATGAAATCTTCTTGTTTGATGTCTGGCCTCTCTCTTGTATTAATCTTGCATATTCTTAGCTCTCTGCTTAACTAGCTGTTGCGTTTCTATGAATCTATGATGTAAGAGAATTGTGAAACGAACACTCTTACTACCATAAAGGTTTGAGCCTAGACAGTTGCTGTTATTGTTTCCTTGATGGAGCTTAGCATGACTTAACCAAAAATTGATGTGTGTTTCTGTTTCCTTTTTCTTGTGAATGTCACAAAGTAAACCTACTTAAACCAGAATCATCTCTTCTTCCAAGAATTGTAAGCTGAGCCCTTCAAAACAGAATCAGGTTTTCTCGGTAATGGCAGATTACATCAAGGTTGAGCAAACTTGTTATGTTTGGTTCCGTTTTGGGCTGTTTTTCAAACAGTACGACACAAACTCTGAGTGGAGTTCGGTTTACAACTATAAAGATGGGGCTGAGGACATACCCAAAACTCCGCCAGATGTTTGGGAACTTTTCGCAGCACCAGATAATAGGTTTTAGTGCCTCAACAGTGAGGTGTTTTTTTGTTTAATGGTCCAATACGAACAACATTTACTGTCAAATTGCTCCATATAATTATCAGTGCCCAATGTGCCATGAAATGAGATAACAGAGTAGCAGAAAAAAAGAGAGGAAGTTCATTAGAACTCCTAAAAAGATATCGGTTCAAGTAATGCATATATATATATATATATATATATTATATATATCAAAGATGTTGATAACTAAATGGAGATGCTATTTGGAACACCCTTTCCTGTCACACCAGCTTCAGAAAATGGTTTCAGAAGCTCGTATGGCACCAATCCAGCCCCGGTCCTATTCATCAGCTCTGTATCTGCATTTCTAGCATCAATGATTCCTTCGATCATCTTGATTTGCCCGTTAAACCGTTCAAATGCGCTTTTAATAACTTTATCCTCTGCCCAGTATGGCTGAATTTGTTCTCCAATGTACTCCTCATCAGGAGAATGGGTGGATAGGATATCTTGAACTGCTGTAAACGATGCTGCTTGAAGTTGTGATGGGAAGCATTCTAGCAGGAATTCCTCGGGCCTGTCCAAGAATCGGTTCTTTTCTTCGCCGTTCGGGTCTTCAGTTGGCATCTGGGTTCGGGCAATCGTAGGCCTATTAGGAAAGTATCCTCCATAGTCAAATTGACCGAAGTTTACAGCAGCATGGAAGCCTGAAGCTACCCATATGATAATTGTCAAGATTCCAATCAAATCATCAGGTGTTTTCAGCTCTGGCCACCATGGTTCATCCTTCTTATCACCATGTCCCACTGTTCGAATTTCTGTCCACCATGATTGGAGCTCATTATCCAATTCCACGAGGCTCGCTTCTGGATAGTAGTAAGTGACATAGTCAGTCACCCACTGTTTAATAGCATCCCAAATAAGCAAACCATCATTGGCATAAGGATAGTCTTCAATTGTTAGCTTCAGGCCACGAGGTGCAGTTGGATCCTCAACGGCCATTCCCCTGGCATTCCGATGTGCAATTAATGATAATAAAAATTTCAGATAAAAACGAATGGTAGAGTAACATTATTTAACTTTTCTACAACAATATATTAGATTTCAAATACTCATCTACTTGTTTACCTGCTGATCAAATCTGCTGGTAGTGCCTGTAGGTCAAATTGCCATAGCTTGTCATAGGCAAAAGAGCTCCATTCAATTGAGTACTTGCCAGGAGAGAATGCAATCTCAACAAGCCCATTAGCATTAATAAGGACCTCACGACCCAAAGCATTCATAGCCATTGTGTACCGTAGATGAGGATGCAACAGTCTATAAATTGGGTGCATCGCACTTAGTTGCCTATTTGTCGCGATTATGTAAGGCTCTGTGCAACAATGAGTTCGCAGCCTGCAGATATCGGGAAGTCATTGTGTTTGATGAAGTACTGTTATAATTTGTGCAAGCTTCAGTCATGGCATTTCCATCGCAACTACAAGATTCTGATGGTAATTCAGTCTATGCTAAGTGGACCTTTCTCAAGCAGACCTTAAAGTTTTTTATATACCATTAAAGCAGTAAATATGTCTTAAACTTCTTATTCTGATTACACCAAAATCAGAGCACAACCATTTTTAGCTGATGATGAAATTATTTGCCGAAAAAGAGACTAATGATAAAATTTTAGTATATTCTAATGAATAATCGAGGACTTGGTGTTAACATAGTTTTTAAGTGATCTGAAAATCAAATGAGCTTTCGGAGTAACAAAATCTATATGTTTCCGACCAAGTCTCTAAGGGACAATTGGGAGATAGAAATGAGAACTTACCAGTGACTGACTAATTCATGACAACCAGTGTCATGAGACAGAACATGAGCTTTAGCCAGCCTCCACAACCAGAGGCCTGTGGCACCCCAAGATTGCTGGATTACCTGCCTCCACTGGGGCTTCCCATCAACTGGCGGCCGAGTTAGCTCAATGGCCAACGGCCTCAACATGGAATTAGGCATTAAGAAAAACAAGGTCCTGGATCCATAAAGAGTTGTCCCCTTGAGCTCTCTTACCTTGTTTACATAAGGCATTAACAAATCATGATAATCTAAAACGAAAAGCTTCTTTTCTTTAATCGCCTGCATAAGTTAAAAGATAGGGTCAGCTAAAAAGAATAATATATATCAATTGCAAGCGTTAGTTGGTTCAGTCATACCTGTTCAACTGTCATGAAGCCTCCTATTTCTTTTTCCACCAGCTCCGTAGTGATTGCCGATTCAGCAGGCCCATACACCTCAGGGTCAAGTTGACTCTTCAGTGGCCATTCCTGTCATCAGTTTGCTGTATTTAGCACCATGCTTCTACTCTACCTGTTCTTTCTTAATTTCCCACTATGAATTAGGAATGAATTCCAAACTAGCTTCCCAAATGCACCACAGAACATATTAATTCATAAAGAACAACCACTTCCAGCAGTTGTCGCAATTGCTAACAGAATGTGCCATTTTGTCAAGAATTTATGTTGTCTATGAGAGAAAACAAAAGTTACTTGGAGAGCATACCGTAACTAATTTGATGGAGCATGGATTGACACCTGCTAGAGTTTGTCTTCCAAATTCAGCATCACTAAGCCAAGAAAACTTATTCTGCAATACAAAAGCAACAACTTCAGTGCTAAGAGTTCATTCGCGACATTTGAAGTAAAAATCACATCTTACACACAAAACAAAAGCGAACGGAGACATATAGATCATGGAATATCAATAGTCATTCAGGAGTCTCAAAGCGCAGGAGACTGCTCCCTTTGTCGATGGCACTAAGAAATTTGGGTATTATATTTCCTAAAAATCCATTCGTTGGTATATCTGAAAGCTCAATTCCTTCATTGAACAGAGCCTCTATAGCTGTGAAGTTGGGAAATCCAAGGTTACTGTCTATTTAAGAAAGTTCGCAGTGATGGAACCAATGCATGGAGCACTGAGTATAGAGTTTTTGCTGAGATTGTCGCCTGCTTCACTTCCAAAAATGCCTCATCTCTTGGCACGTAAATACTGGAGCTCCTCGACTCCGACAATGGATCTGCGAGTTTGCATACATAAATTTGAGATGAATTTGCACATGTAGATTATATGTTCTGACATTGACACAGCAGACTCAGCTCGACGATTTGACAAATAGACATTGTGCATGCCAAAGAGTTGGAAATAAACTAACTTGTACACTCAACTCACCTTTCTCAGTTCTGGGGCGGCCAGTTCTGCAGCGGCGAGGATAGGATGCTCGGGGCCGCCAAGAACAGGGGGCCAAATCCTCATCCTGGTCGGGATCACCGAGATCATTGTAGACATCGTAATCATAAATCCTGTCGGAGGTCTTGCGTTCGCCTTTGCCGTCTCCTCGAAGAAGTTGAGCTCTTCCTCTCTGTAACTTTTCAGCCCACTTGGAGTTTGGGACGGCAAATATGACTGCATCCAAATTACTAGTTTTCACCTCACTCTACCACCATTCATTAATTTAGCCTACTTTTATTATTTATACTTCTTTTTAAGTGAAATTTTACAAGTAATTCGTAAATTTCAATCATAAATCAGCAATGTGTTATTTATGTCAAAATATTTATGTTCAATCAAAAATCAATATACCAACAACTACCTATTCATTAACTGGTACAATTATAATTTTAGTCATGTATGTTAGAAAGTATTAGCCGTGATCCTGTAATCAACGTATTGACAATTTTAATTCTTTCAAGAAAAAAACTACAAAAAATTTTTCGGAACAATTTGAGATTTTTGGGAATCTTGGATTTTTTTCAAATAGATGGAAAAATTGCATATAACAGCTTATGTGACAACCATCTCTAACCATTTTGGGGGACATTGAAACTATTATCACTTGCAAACAACGTTTTCAAAATTGGACCGGGATTGACTAGTTCGACCAGTCCAACCGATAATCAACTATGTTTCTGATCTTTTCATGTGGTAAAAAAATATTTCGATCAAACTTGGTGCAAACCGATCAAAACTAGCCAAAACAAGCTGGCTCAGGTAACTAGTCAATTAATTTTGATAATTTCTTTTTTTTAAATAATAATATAGTGAGATATATATATTCAAGTAATCAAACATATATTCCATTGAAATTTAATATAATGAAATACACAGAGGGAAGAAAATAAATGTAAGAAAAAATAGATAGGCAAGTGGTTCACGAGTAATTATGCAAACAAACGATCATCATATTTGTAGTGTATAATATTTAAACTTGCCTTATGTTTTTTAATATGGGATAATGAGAAAGTGTTTTAAACTTGGTGTATACTTTTTTAATGTGAGACAACGAGAAAGTGCTTAAACTTGACTTGTATTTTTGTCAAATGTGATAATGAGCCACTTCTAATAGTCAATAAGGTTATTCTTTCCTTTTTCATCTACTTCTTTCTCCTTTTCTCCATGAATCTTCGATCATTTTTTTTTTAAAAAAAATTATATAAAGGCGCCGCCGCACAATTGCTAAAATTTTGTTATAAATTGTTTTCTAATCAATTTAAAATAATGTATTTGGGGGGTTTAATATTTTAAATTTCTAATAGTCTGAATCTTGAATTAATTTGCTTCCTCCAAGAGATTTGTTGGTTTTTTATTGTTAAATTATTATAGATTGTATTCATTTACAAGTTGTACATTTTTATAAAATATTGTTGTAAATTTTATTTATTTAACCTATTGATATAGCTATATATATATATATATATATATATATATATATTTTGGTTCAATCAAATTTTAACCCGATCCGATCGATTAAACAAATGACACAATAATTCAATCATCGATTCGATTTTCAAAACATCGATTACAGGTCAAAGGCTGAAACTGAAGAAGAATGACCAACAAACGTCTTCAATGTCCTCCAAATTAGCTAGAAGATGGTTACAACATTAGTTGTCGTGTGCAATTTTCTAGCCCATTTGGAAAATAAGGTAATTACAACGATCTTTTTTAAAATTTGTCATAATTACAAATACTCCTCATTATTTGAAAAATTACAAATATCCTTCTAATATTTAATGAAATTATGTAATCATTGGATGGAGGTGTGAAATTATCAACTATACCCTTACTGTTTTTTTTTTTTTTTTTTTTTTCTTATTAAAATAAACTTTTTTAAATACCAGACGGAGTGGATGAAAAAAATCAAAAAATATAAAAAAAAATAATGCACTTAGTCAATAAAAAAATAAAAAAAAATTAAAATATAAATAAAATTATAAATTTTAGTCCACAATAGCATTTTGGTCAGTTCACCATAAAAAAGGAATGAAAACCTAACGAAAACTAGCGGATAGGATAATTGTTAGACGATCATTAAAATCAGGAGATATTAATAATTTGTAAAACGAGTGAATATTGATAATAATGTCGAATCTTAGGGAAGGACATTGTAATTTATCCAAAAAAATAATAATAATACTAACCTTGTTAGAGAAAAATATTCTCTTGTTGGGGTTATCAAATTTGGGATGTATCCACGAGTTGCAAGTCACATTAATCGAGCCACTAGAGAAGCCATGGAGTACTATGTTCTTCACGAATATCTCGTTGTGGTGTTCGTTCTCCACCACCACTGCACCAAACCTCCCGAAATCCTCCGGAATTTCGAACGACGACTCATAGTATATCTCATCCTCCGTCTTCTCCGTCTGGCGTGCGTATGCGGTGACAGTTGGTTTCTCTTGTCCCCATTCTTGATGAACACAAAACGAGACAAATGTCCATAAAGGTCGTGACAAGCTGGGACCATATGATATCAAAAGTTGCAAGAATATGGCATTTTTTTTTTCATGGCTAGCTAAAAATCATGAAAGTTGATGAAAAAAATCTTGTTCAAATTAAATTGGGTATATAATTAGATTTGAATTAATTATATCGTCCGTATATTACTTATTATGTGATTAGAATACAATTAAAAAAGAATGACAATTTATAAGACAATGTGATCATACTTACTAATTTATTGATCTAATCAATTTAATCTGAGATATATATATATATATACAATAATTTTTAAAAAATGATAGTGAATAATAATTAGCCGCACGCCGCTCAATGACTACTGGCCAATCAATCATGAAGACTAGTGTGTGTGGCATATCAAATCAAAATTTTTGTGCAATTATTTTAAAATATTAAGATATAATTATTATATTTTTATTAAATAAACAAAAAATATTAAAAAGATAGAGGTGGTAAGTAGTTATTTAGGAAAAAAAACATGAAAGTTGAGAGAGAGAAAAAAATGGAGGTTGAGAAAAAAAAAACAAAAGCTGCTCAAATAATTAAAAATAAATAAATAAACAGCAGACCAAAAAAGAAAAAGACGTCAATTAAGTGCTCTCCTTAATATAAAGTATAAATTAGGATGTTTTGGTAATACTAAGAATAATTATATATATATATATATATATACATATATATATATATATATATACTTTGATTATAATGAGAATATATATAGTTGTTGATTAACCGTAGTCAACCAATAACTATAATTTTTACATTGATTTATTTATTTTTTTATTTATTATAATTTTTAAAAAGTATGTATTCGTTAAATGTACCAAAATAATTATTTTTTTAGTGAAATAAGAAAAGGCAAAGAGATTAATTCAAATATATATAACCTACTAGGGTAAATAATGACACGATCTCTTGAGATTTAACTCAACTATAAATATACTTTCGTTGTTTGAAAAATTATCAATACCCTGATTTTAAAGGTCATCCAACAACTAGCCCAATCTATTAGGATTTTATTCATTTTTTGTGGTGAATTGATCAAAATGACCTTAGGGAATATGAATTGTAATTTTTCTATTTTTTAAGTTTTTCTAAATTTTTTTCATGGATTAAGTGGACAATTATTTTTACGATTTTTCAAAGTTTTCCATCCACCTTATTTGATTTTTTTTTTTTTTTTTCAATTTATTTAAGGAAAAAAAAAGATACTTACAAAATAAAGTTGATAATTCTAGACCTACATTTAATACTTACATAATTTCATGATGAGAAAGTTAGTGGGTATTGATAATACTCCAAACGAGTGTTATTTGTATTATATATAAAACAAACCTTATTGGAGTACTCATTGTAATCTACTCTGTATATTAAGGGAAATTATAACTCAAATTGAATTTGGCAGGACCTAAGTCATTATATAATAAGTGCAATACACTTGCAGTACGATTTGTATATAGTTCAAAAAAAATAATCAATTATATATATGTTAAGTATATTATACTTACTTTTATGATTGATTTAGTCCGATCAAATCTAATTTAGATCAAAAATATTTCCGTATACGTTAATATTGGAGAAAAGTATGAACAACAACATGCATGGCGACGTTAATCGGACGTTTATTATATGGACCACGAGGGGAAGTATCTATCATCGCAGCTCCATGTACATGTATGAACTTACCAGGATCGAGCTCCGCAGCAACAAGCTCGACGAGAAGGGTTTTACCAAGCAAGTCGGTTATACCGTGGAGCCCTCCGCTCAAGCTGAGGTTTGTTACGGCGCCGCTTCCCGCCATTTGTAGCACGGTGACTACTGCTTTAACGGTGGTGGTGGTGGTGGTGGTCTTATCGTCGGAGGTCGAGGAGGCGGCGGCCTTTACGCCGATCCGGCGGAGTGTGATTTTCGTCGATTTTCTGGTCGAGAGATTAATAGTGGATATCGGGGGAGCATTGGCTCCGACACAGCAGGGCAAAGGCGTGTGCGCGGGGATTAGGGTTTGCAGGGGAGAGTGAGACTTGTGAAAGCTGGGCTTCAACATGTCGTATAGTGTATCCGCTTTTGTCGTTTTTGGGTAGTAATGCACAAGGAAACTGGAGTTGGCTCTTTGGTTTTGGTCACTTGTGGTGTTGGAGGGAGCTCAAGTCTCCGCCCTTTATACAGGAGGTTACATGTACGGAATCAATAGTGGGTACTATCTATATTTTATCTTACTCTTTTTTTTTTTAATTAACAGTGACACATTGTCTCTGCGTGCATATAGTGTATAATTTTTTTTAAATTATAAAATATATTATATAGATTTAATTATATTTATACTCCCTCCGAAAAATTCTCGATTATACCTGACCCTCTTCCGTTAGGGTTAACATCATTATATTTTTTCTTTTACAAATACAAAATTATTACATGAAAACATTAAATGATAGGTAAAACTAAAAATTTATTCAAATTTTTTTGCTAATGCCAGTTTTTTGTCAAAATCCTAACAAAATCGGATCTAATGTAAATAGTGAATTTTCCGATAGAATTGTAATAGTGATGAAAATGGAGCCAGCTCCACTTCGTGAAACCTGGCCTCGTACCTCGGACTGCTCCGACCCCTCCGATTTAAAATTTTGACATGTCTAATAAAAATAAATTTTTATATCATAAACATACAAATTTATCAAACTATTCATTCATTTGCAATTTATGTATAATCTAGTGAGTATTAAAATTTTATGTTACTTTTTTCTTAATAGCGACAGAAGAAATTAATTGACAATTTTAATATTATTACTGGCTAGTTTATATATTAGTAATACAATTATATTTTATTATGTTAAAATAATGAATTTTATAGTTTTAATAGTCAGTAGCAAGAATTTTAGTGACAACATTTGTGATAATTAATTGTTGTCGCTATATTTTTATTGTCATTAAATTATTATTATAGATTACACTAATTATGTAGTGACAATTTTTATGTACAATTTGTTCGTATTAATAATTATATTGTGATAAGATCAAAATTATTATAACTTAATATATATTTTTAGTGACAAATTTAAAATTCTAACTTGATGATACTATGTCACTAATATTATATTTTGGTTTGTGAAAATTATAATTTTTAGTCCTGTAACTTAGAAGATGTGATATTTTTGGTCATGTACGAATTGATTTTCGCAATTTAGTCATTTAATTTTGGCAATTCGAGTTCTAGCTTTTACGGCTAATTTGATCAAAAAATTGCATGTAACTTGCACATGACTCAATTAAATTATAATTTTAATCTTGTAAGTCAATTTTTATAGGACCAAAAATATCAATCCTCCTACATTACAGGACTATTAAAAATGCCAACATCCGCTAAGTTACAAGATTAAAACTGTGATTTAATGGGGTCTGTGCAAGTTTCATGCAGTTTTTCGATCAATTTGGTTGAAAAAAGATGAAAATTATTAAAAAATTTAAAATTACAGGATTAAATTACAAATCAATTCGTATAGAATTAAAAGTGTCACTTTCCCAAATTATTGGACTAAAATTATATATATCTTTTTCTTCTTCTTTTTTTTTTTTTTTTTTAAAAAATCTTGTTCTAAATGTCTACTTTCCACCAATTTCATGGCCCAAAAACTCCATCGTTGTCGCAGAAGAGACAAATAGAATTAATATGATGGATTAATGTTAGATTTCGAAAGAAAAGTGAAGAATTTTTAAATTTCAAATTTAAAAATTACGTAAAATATAAATTTGTGCTGGACGATATTGAAAAATGAAAGCATCGCAACAATGACTAGTACATACCAACACTTGAAATGCAAAAATAAAAAATAAAAGCATAGTACACGAAATAAAAGCACCAATTATTGTCACGTCTTCCAACAAGTAAGGGAAAAATTTGGCGATGTTGTACTCGTGAGTTTGTATCCATATAAATTATTAATTATTGGATCACACATAATATTATTATTATATGTTAATTCGATGAAAAACAGATCACATAAATACAAATTCACATAAACGATATCGAATCATGCGCACTCAATTGAGTGTGGTCCACACGCTAACATATATGAAACTACAATAATCTTTTTGTCTCTAGGAATTTTTTTTTAGTTAAATTCATTTTGATATAAAAAATCACCCCTATGTTATGAATAATGACTCATCCCCTCCTCCCCCCCCCCCCCCCCCGATCAACCTGAGCTTATTTTTTAGGAATAATGACTAAAATGTCCCTCCTAATCAATCTAGGCCTATTAAAATATACTTATAATATATCTATAATATATAAAATTAAAATTTATTTTTTTAGTCCGGTTATTAGGTTCAATTTTTGTAAGTCCATTAAGTTTAAAAATTCATAAAATTTAGTCGTTCAGTGGCCAAAAGTTTAATTTTTAATTGAAAAAATGACATGGCATGCCAATTGAATATTTTCTGGGGGGGGGGGGTTAGTCCTATGTTGCTTTAGAAAAAGAGTTGGATGACATATTGGATGTAATTATATTATAGAAATTATTATAATTATTATAATAATAAAAATATTATTTTATAATTATTATTTTAAAAAATAAAAATTAAATCCCACACCCGCCCCCGCCCCCCACAGAGGGGGCAACGATAGGCAACAGCGACGTGATTGCCCAGAGTCGAGGGTGATGGTGTATCCCATTGCGTCGTCACCCTTGCAACGATGGGTGACAGTGATTGCCGTCGCAACTGGGCGACTACCATCGCCCAAGAGTGAGGGGCCGCGCCCTCCTCTGCAGCAACGGCGGCAACGAAACGTTGTTGCCCTTTTCTAATAAATTAATTTAATTATATTTTTAAACTATTAATATTATTATATTTATATATTAAATCATATCTATTATTAATAATAAAATATATATATTTTTAAATTATTTATATTATATTATATAATATATAATTGTGTGCAACATTAAAATAGGAGAAAGAATGGCAAAATCGTCAAGTAGTCAATGTGTAGGTATAATCGATATTAAATTTTTTATAGAGGATTTTTTTAAAATTTTCAATATCACAGAGGGGGTCCTTAAATTTTTCCATTTTCATATATAGAAACAATAATTACATATTATATCATATATATATATATATTATATATATATAATATCAAGTATGCATCTATTCAATCAATAAACTCATAATATCATAAATTCATATTAAATAATAAAATTCATACATCTTATTTTATGAGACTCGAACTCATAACCTCCAATATATTCATAGAACCTCAGCTATCTTAACATTAGGCTAAATAATCATTGGTCTAGAGGCATTATTATGTAGTAAGGATACGCACGTTTAATGAATGAAAATGTAGTGGTTGTGGTTCGGTTTGAAGCGGTCTTTCATGACCCATCATACCATCAATTATAATTGGATTTTTTTATTTCAAATTCTATTATATTTCTTTTATTTTATTTACATACATGTTATGTGTATAATTTTTTTAATTAAATAAATAATATATATATAACATGTATATATTAATTAAAATAAAAAACGTAATAAAATTTGAAATAAAGAATCCAAATCAAGAGAGGTCTTGGAAATATAAAAAAATAAGCACGTGAAATGTGCATGTGCATGTAGATTTTGATCCATACAAGTATTATCTAACGTTTCAAACATGATTACTTCTTTCCTCCAATAATTGTTCACATACAACTTAGAATTTCCACGTTTTTTTTTTTTTTATTTTTCTTTCTTCCTTGTAGTAAAGGGATAGAAATAGATCACCACCTCATGCGTCTTATCTCTAGTCTTTTTATTACCATTAATTAGGATCACGTAATTCCATTTTTTATTTTATTCATTATGAAACTATTACTTCTTGTCACCGACTATTAAAAAGAGCATTTTCAGTCCCAAAAACCTTTAGATAGATATTTAACGGAAAAGACCGCATGGTCATTAAGTGCATGAGATCAAAAGTGTCAATGTCCTAACGACCACGTGTTAAATATGTGGCATTTTTTTTGTAAAAGTATTTAATAAAAATATGTCATGGGACTGAAAGTGCTACTTTTTTAAATTTACAAGAATTAATAGTTATTAATAATCCCATGATCAATTTGATCAGAAATAAAAGGGCTCTAAGTGAAAATTACGGAACGAAAAGTGTTTTTTTTTTATAATTAAATATCATGACTTGATGAACTTGCATCTCTATGTAATTAACATGATGATTTAGTAATTAATTCAATATTGATATTTTATTTGCATAATAATATGAGTTTAATAGAGTATTTGGATGAATTTGTGCTTTCTAAATATTTTATAAAATGTTTCTCAACTTATAAAACTAGTAGTGTGTTTAATACTATAATTCTGGAGAAAAAAAATAATAAGAGGCGCAAAAATTTTAGGGTAAATTACAACTATCTCCTCTAAGGTCTAACAAATTATAAATACCCCCTCGTTGTTTGAAAATTTATAAATACCCCCTGATGTTTGATGAAATTATGTAATCCTTGGATGGAGGTATGAAATTATCAACTTACTGTATTTTTTTGATTTTTTAAATTAAAAACTTATAAAATTATTAAATAAAATTATCCATTTAGTCCAAAAATATAATTTTTTAAAAAAATGAAAAAAATTATAATTTTTAATCCACAATGGTATTTTAGTCAGATCACTATAAAAAATAGATGAAATCTAATGGATTGGGCTTATAGTTAGATGGCCGTTTAATTTAAGGGGCATCATAATTTTTTAAATAACGAAAGATATTTATAATTATATTAAACCTAGACGAAAATTATTGTAATTTACCCAAAATTTTGTATGTTTTTTTGCCACGACTTATAAGCAACACCAACATACTTGTTGCGGTCAATCAGTAGAGCATAGAAAAATATATAATAACTATAATAATAAGCGTTGGAGTGAGAATTCTATCCCAACATTAGATCTATGCCTAGGCCTACCCCATAATACAAATATATTAAAATAAGTAAAGTTATAATTTTAAAAATTTTACGTGGGTTCTAGTATAAGTAATTGATAAGTGAAATTTAGCTTTCTTTAGAGAAAACTATCCTAGTAGATAATGGGTGGTCGAATAGTAATTTATCTGTAATATTGGAAATCGGCAAGTTATCCCTTATAAAAAAATAAATAATCCCTTATTTCTCTATATTTTAAAAAATGAAATAATTTAATTACATCTCTGCTTGAAGAGGTAAATCGATTCAATTTTAAAAACATAAAGAGATATTGATAAATTGTTACAGTTTGAAAAACACAAAGAGTTAATTGCTATTTTATTTTTATAAGAAAATTATTTGTCTATTTTCCATAATATGGGCAGATTGATTGCAATTTACCCAGTAGAAAATAACGTGAAACAATCATGGATTGTAGAAGAATTATCAGGACTATATAAATCTTATGTCTTGCATTTATTTTGATTTTCTGTTTTCTGCACACGTTCGCAATATGTAGAAACAATCTTTCAAATGTGGACTACAAGTATAGGCTAAGGAGATACCCAAAACTCTCAGTCTTCTGCAGCAATGGTGTTATGTGCTTTATCATTATAGTACTTAGCATCTTGGGCTGAATCGCAAATGTGGACTACAAGTATAGGCTAAGGAGATACCCAAAACTCTCACTCTTCTGCAGCAATGGTGTTATGTGCTTTATCATTATAGTACTTAGCATCTTGGGCTGAATTGCAGCGGTTTTTTGTTTAGTAGGTTCATTTTGAACAATTTATTACTGCCAATTTTCTGCATGGTCAACCTTAATAGTATAGAATGATATGAGAGTTACAAGCCAAAAAGGGGTAGAAGTTCACTACAACTCTTGAAAATACATCGGTTCCAGCAAGAAAACATACTTAGTTTCATGAATTCTTGCATGACAGATCCATGTTTCCTCGCAACGTCACCCGGTAAGCTTGGATGCATACAATATAGAAGACATTGATAACTAAATGGAGATGCTATTTGGAACACCCTTTCCTGTCACACCAGCTTCAGAAAATGGTTTGAGAAGCTCGTACGGCACCAATCCAGCCCCGGCCCTATTCTTCAGCTCTGTATCTGCATTTCTAGCATCGATGATTCCTTCGATCTCCTTCAATCGCCCGGTGAACCGTTCAAACGCGCTTTTGATAATTTTATCTTCCTCCCAGTATGGCTGGATTTCTTCTCCAATATACTCCTCATCAGGAGAATGGGTGGACAGAACATCTAAAATGGCCATTACTATTGTTGCTTGAGATTGTGTTGGAAGCAGTTTAGAAGGAACTGTTCAGGCCTCTCCAAGAATTCTTTCTTCTCTTCATCGTTCGGGTCTTCAGTTGGCATCTCAGTTCGAGCAGTTGTAGGCCTGTTCGGAAAATATGCTCCGAAATCAAACTGGCCAAAGTTTACAGCAGCATGGTGGCCTGAAGCTATCCAAATGATAGTTGTCAAAATACCAATCAAGTCATCAGGAGTTTTTAGCTCTGGCCACCATGGTTCATCCTTCTTATCCCCATGTCCCACTGTTCGAATTTCTGTCCACCATGCTTGGAGCTCATTATCTGATTGCACAAGGCTTGCTTCTGGATAATAGTGAGTGACATAGTCCGTCACCCACTCTTTAATAGTATCCCAAATAAGCAAACCATCGTTGGCATAGGGGTAGTCTTCAATTATTAGTTTCAGACCATGAGGGGCAGTTGGGTCCTCCACAGCCATTCCCCTGGCATACCAAAGCCCACAATAATGGAAAATAGACATTAGAATAATTTTAGATTAGAACAAATAGTAAAGTGACATCGTTTGTTTTTCTACAGCATTATATAGACTTCGTATCTACTATCTACTGGTTTACCTGTTGATTAGATCGGCTGGTAGCGCCTCTAGATCAAACCGCCAGAGTTGGTCATAGGCAATAGAGCTCAATTCAATGGAGTACTTGCCAGGGGAGAATGCTTTCTCAATGATTCCATTGGCATTAATAAGGGCCTCACGAGCCAAAGCATTAATCTCCATTGTGTATCGTAGATGAGGATGCAACAGTCTGTAAATTGGGTGCATTGCACTTAGTTGCCTATTCGTCGCGATTATGTAAGGCTCTGTGCAACAATGAGTTCGTAACCTACAAATTCCAAGAAGCGATTGAGTTCAAATGAGTATGTCATACTTCTGCAAGCTTCAGATCAGGGAGTTTATGTTACAAGTATAGCATTCGGTTAGTAATTTTTTCCATTCTGAGTGGACCTGTGATATGCCATCCAGAGTAGTATTCGTGTTAACAAGTTCATCTTCTGATTTCATTAAAATCAGAAACACGCCCATTTATAACAATCATAACACTTCAAGTATATTCGAACGAATAATCAGAGACTTGCTGGAGATGTATGGAGTAGTAATAACATGAGTGTGATGTGATTCCTATTCTCTTTTTATATCTCCTCATATGATAAATGAGCTTTATAAGTAACAAATCTATAGTTTCCTGTAAAAGGTTTTAAATGACAAATTAGGAAATGATAGAAATGAGAACTTACCAGTGACTGACTAACTGATGATAACCAGAGTCATGAGCCAGAACATGAGCTTTCGCCAGCCTCCACAACCAGACACCAGTGGCATCCCAACATTGCTGGAACACCTGCTTCCACTGGGGCTTCCCGTCAACTGGTGGTCGGACGAGCTCAATGAACAAGGGCCTCAATGTGCCGGAAGGCATTAAGAAAAACAATGTCCGGGATCCATAAAGAGTTGTCCCCTTGAGCTCTCTTACCTTGTTTACACAAGGCATTAACAAATCATGATAATCTAAAATGAAAAGCTTCTTTTGTTTCACTGCCTGCACAAATTAAAAGATGGTTTAAGATAAAAAAATATATATATTATTCCAAGTACAGTTTGTCAGTTCTTGCCTCTTCAACTGTCATGAAGCCTCCGATTTCTTCTTCCACCAGCTCCTTTGTGATTGCCGATTCAGCAGGCCCATACACCTCAGGGTCAAGTTTACTCTTCAGTGGCCATTCCTGTTACCAGTTTGCCATATTTAGAACTATGCTTCTGTTCTAACTGTTCTTTCCTGATTTCCAACTATGAATTACACATGAATTCTGAACTAGCTTTCTATGTGCAGCATTGAAAAGTGTAACAGAAAATAAATCTGAAACGAATTCTCCATGTGCATAGCCACTTTCACTAGCAGAATATGCCATCAATCAAGAATTTAAGTTGTGTATCAATAGAGAAAAGTTTACTTGAACAGCATACCGTAACCAATTTGATGGTGCATGGATTGACACCTGCTAGAGTTTGCCTCCCGAATTCAGCATCTCTAAACCAAGCAAACTTATCCCCTGCAATGATAACAAGAAGCAGCTTAACACAAAGGATCATGCTCACAACATTTTCACGAAAAATCACATCTTACGCACAGAGAGACACGCGCGAACCGAGACAAAGATCATGGACTTACTGTCGAGGAATTCAGGAGTCTCAAAGCGCAGGACATTGTTCCCCGTATCAGAGATAGCCTTCACAAGCCTGGGTATGATACTAGCTAAACCACTACCAATTTTAGTTGCATCCGAGAGCTCAACTCCTTCATTGAACAAAACGTCTATAGCTGTGAAGTGTGGAAATGGCAAGTCACCGGCGATGGAACTCTGCACTTGTGGAACCAGTGCATGAAGAACTGAGTACACAGTTTTTGCTGAGAATGTCGCCTGCTTCACTTCCGAAAATGCCTCATCTCTTGGCACGTAAACATTTGAGCTCCTCGACTCTGACAATGGATCTGCCAATTTAAATGCATAAAATTTAGATCAATTTACGTATGTAGATTATACTTCCGATTTCGCCACTAGACTGATACAAGAATAATGTATACACAAAGCCTCAACTGGACAGTTTGACAAACAGGTATTCTGCAGCCAAGAATTCGAAGCAAAATAAACACCTACCTTTTTCAGTTCTGGGCCGACCAGTTCTGCAGCGGCGAGGATAGGGATGCTCGGGGCCCCCGAGAACCGGACGCGCCAAATCCTCATCCTCGTCAGGATCGCCGAGATCGTTGTAGACATCGTAATCATATATCCTGTCAGAGGTCTTGCGCTCGCCTGTGCCGTCTCCTCGAAGATTTCCGAGCTCTTTATCTCTGTAACTTTTCAGCGCACTTGGAGTTTGGGATGGCAAGTATGACTGCATCCATCATCGCGTTCAAATCAGTTTTTCTCGTAACAATAAGTGCGTGTGTGTGTGTGGGCACCCAAACTTCTAAATTAGGGTTCTTTCAATTGCTACGTAAATTCTTCAAGAAAACCATTTATCCTGAATAACATCTCATTTACTTCAAATATTCGATTAAATGGATGATAAAATTAATTTTAATTAAATAATTGATAAAAAAAATCGAAATTAAATACAAGCCGCTTACTTATCATTAGCCGGGCTTTGGATCTTTATATCGGCTCAGTTCATCAAATTAAACAAGCTACTAGACTATATTATTTTTATTATTCAATCTTATCAACCCAAGTAAACATGACCTAAAGGTATAAATCGATCCTTTATGTTTTTAATGATAATCTGGTAATTATATATTTTTATTTTTTAGTTCTTTATTTGTTAAGAATCATGTACTTTATTTAAGGACTGATTTGGTTGAAAAAATTAAAATCAACTGAAAAATGGCACATGCAAGATACGTGCCTATTAAAATTTGGGCCTTCTCACCTTATTGGTTATTTGACATGCCATCTAGAGGCTTATATCAGGGAAAAAATAAATATATGTATAAACTATTCAAAAAAAAAAAAAAAAAACTCACCTTATTGGTTATTTGAATTATTTAAAAATATATACTATCCAAAATTTATAATTTTTACAACGAGTACATAACCCGTATAAACTTTATAAATTTATAGTCCTTATAGTTTTTACATCTATATTATATAAAAAATAAAACTTCTTTTTCACTCATAAATGACGGTTACTTACACCGCGACACCAATTTTT
The DNA here is from genome assembly GCA_034509725.1 of Sesamum angolense. NCBI lineage: Eukaryota > Viridiplantae > Streptophyta > Magnoliopsida > Lamiales > Pedaliaceae > Sesamum > Sesamum angolense. Next base: position 3,257,448 of record JACGWL010000002.1, read on the forward strand.
TAAATTATAAAAAATGTCCTTATGTAATTTCAACTACCCATATATATATATATATATATATATATATATATATATATATAATATATATATATATATATATATATATATATATATATATATATATATATATATTATAATATAAAATTTTCATCCATATATTTTTTTATATCAATTATATCCCTAAATTAATTTGTTTTATCTTATTTATTTATTTTTAATATGACGTGTTGGTTTATAATCTTATTCTTATTTATAATACATTTTATAAGTGTAAATAATTATTTATTATATCCACGTAGGGACGGCGTGTCACAACGGTTAGTAATTATTAAAAAAATCTACATTATTTTGCTTGTGTTTTAATATATAGTGGACTTTTTTTAAAAATAATATATCAATACAATTTTAAAATATTACATCAAACCTATACATATATATAATGCAATATATGAAAAAATCTATAATATGATTAATCTATAATATTCTATAATTATTTAAATAATGATATGATGTATTCTAATTATGGATACATATAATTGAATAACAATTTATAAATTATATCATATATTTTCTTTTATAAAATTCCGTGCTTTATGTATTTACACATATTTACATGTACTTTTCAATATAAATAATTCACTTTGTAAATATATTACTTATACGAGCCTGTAAATATTTTTTGTATTACATAATTATAAAAAGTTATTAATTTTAAATAATATTTATTAAATAAATTGTAAATAAAATTTTAAATTACTAAAGTTATTTTTTGGAGATTTTTAAATAAACATACATTAGGGAGAGTAAACGAGAAGTGCATTTTTATTCTATCAATACCGAATAATTTTATCAGAGATTTTAAATTCGTAGCTTTCATACTTTAGAAGATAAATACGATTAATTATATATAATTCAAGAATGCAAAATATATTTAATTTTAAATAATACACAATAATAAAATAGTACAGATGTAGGCGAGGTAGGCTGCCATACTATCTGACATGATATGAATAGACCATTACGTGGGACCCACATAAGGACCACGTGGACCAATGATATAATGCCAACCAGTAATTCGGAGTGGGGGTTCATATGGACCACATTTCAACTTTGACCATGAGTACAATAATTATAATAAATATCCTTTTTGTCATTTATTTCATTGTCAATATCAAATAATTAATAATATTCAAATAATAAAAATAAAAAAAACTAACCTTGTTAGAGAAGAATATCCTCTTCGTAGGGTTATCAAATTTTGCATGTATCCACGAGTTGCAAGTTATGTCAATCGGTCCGCTCGAGAGGCCGTCGAGGACGATGTTCTTGACGAACATTTCTTTGTGGTGTTCGTTCTCGATCAGCACTGCACCAATCGTCCCGAAGTCCTCCGGGATGTCAAACGAAGATTCGTAGTAAATTTCATTTTCTTGCTTTCCTGTCCGACGTGCGTATCCCTTGACAGTTGGTTTCTCCTGTCCGGATTCTTGATGGCAACAAAATCAAGATTAATAATGGTGATAATGACCACATTGTCATATTTATTATTTTCAATAAAGGCAACTTGAGATGAAAGACACATAAATTATTTTTAATATATTTTAATATTTGTTTGAAAAGAATAATCTCAACAATGAAATAGATGGCTTTATTTTTATATGGTCCACTATGGAATTACATATCCATTGTTACTATATATTGACTTGTGGTCTGTTTACACAAATCATTACTATTTTTTCGATAATTACAAATATGTCCGCCAAATATCAATTTTACTTACACAAACCACCCCTTATTTTTTTTGAAAAATTACAAACACATCCCTTAAAAATATTAGTATCATTCCACAAACTGCCCATATTTTTTGCAGTCAGGGATTTATTTATGTAATTATGCAAAAGATAGGGGGAGTTTGTATAAATAGACCACAAGTTAGGGGTGTAAATATAATTATCCCAATATTTATTTAAAAATTTGAAAAATATAGTAAAATTAAAAGTAGAGAGAGTATTTTTTTGAAAATTGATGAAAATCTGCATGTAAGTTAATCACACTATAATGTGTATTTTACTGATTATGTAATTGATTAAATTCAAATAAATCTGAATTAAGATTTTTATCTAAAAGGTGAAAAATCTCTTTTCATAAGGTGGTCCAAGCACTCCCATGCATCTTATAAGAACATCCACACACGCCCCCTAAATTTTATTATACCATTTCTCTAAATATTTAAATTATATTATTTCAATTTCTAATTATTATTCTTACAATAGTTTCTCAACAAATGATATTCTGCATTCAAAATTTTAGGCTGGGAGTCTTAATATTAAGAGTGTAATATCTGGTTGGGTTTAATATATTTCTAAAATTAGTGCTGTTATTGAAATGTAATTAATAACTTAGATATGTACAAAGATCAAACATAATAATATGTAATAATTAAAAAATATATAATAATGATTAAATTATGCAATAATATTTCTTGGAGAAACAAGTTGGCAAGTTATTATGAGATATTAATTTTGATCTTTTTTTTTAGTGATATGGCATTACTACGTGCACGATCGTTGTCTCATTAGATTAAGCATTCTGCGTTAACTTTGTTTAAATATCACAATTTTGTTCTGAATGTGCCTCATTAGGACGATAGAATTTTGGAGGCTTATACGCCACTCGAATCTCCTGTCTACAATTAGTGTCGGACATGTATGCCTACATTATCAGTGAAAAAATACAAAATCTTTTTGAAAATGAAATTATATTGAGGTTTTATTTATCTCGCCCGTTCCATATTTCATTTATATATTCACAAGTAATATATATAAAATCCATGTCTAAGAAAAAAATTACACACATAATATGTATAACTTAATGTGATCTATATTATAAAATATCAATTTATAATAAAATAATATAAAGTAATCCAAGATTGGAAAAAAATTATATATATATATATATATATATATATATATATAAATGGGAAAAAGATTTTTTTAGTCCTTTAAGTTTACCTAATATTAATTTTAATCCAATAACTATGCCTATTTTTTTCTAAGTCCAGTAAATTTTAAACTATGATGAAATTTAATCCGAATTAGGGTTTTTTATGTAATTTCCCGGCCAACTTTGAATTTTTCACCGGAAATTGCACGCGTGTCATTTTCTTGCTTAGTGTCCGGCCAAATATCCCATGTGTGTAGCCATGTATGCAGCCACATAAGTCGCAAGCTGACTTGGCAATTTATATATAATATTAAATTCTTTTTTATATTATTTATATATTTAAAAAAAGTAAATCAATTTTCTTTATTTTTAAAAAATATTTTTAACTTTTTTTTGAAAACCTAAATTTTATTAATTTTAATATAAAAATTTTAGAAAAATAAATAAAAGATTAAAATTTTGTAATCTTAAATTGCAAATTTAAATTATAATTCAATATTAATATAAAAAAATTATTTTTCAAATAAAATATTTATATGATAAATATCAATTATATTTATATAAAATATTAATAAATATTCATATAAAAAAAATTTCCACCCGCCGCTCGCCGCCCGCCGCCGCAGAGGAGGAGGAGGGTGGCGTCCCGCCTCCCTCACCTCTGGGCGACGGCGTCGCCTCCACCACTGGGCGAAGCCGTCGCCCAGATTGGGGGCGACGCGATGCCAGTCGTCCCGACCAGAAATTGGTCGGGTGATTAGCATCGCCCCCCTCCACGGGGTCGCCGGGGGTGGGGAGAAGGGTAGGGGAAGGCGGGGCGGGGCGGGGGCCGATTGGAGGAGGGGAGGAGGGGCGACAAGGGGTGGGGAGGAAACAGGGAAGCGGGGGGGGGGGGGGGGGGGGGTTGGGGAGGTTTTTTTTTTTTTAAATAATAATTTAATTTTATAAATTATAATATATTTTAAAATATTTTGAAGAAAAATTCCACCTCATTTCAATTGCCACATAAGTTTAAAAATTCCCAACATGTCTGCCAACTCCTCAAAAAATATCCAGTTGGAATGATATGTCATTTTTCCGGCCAAAAATAAAAAATCCGACCACCGGAGGACTAAATTTCATCAAATATTAAAACTTACTAGACTTAAAAAAAATGGGCATAGTTACTGGATTAAATCTAATATTGGACATACTTAACGGACTAAAAAAATAATTTTTCCTATATAAATCAATACATTTTATTTACTTTGAAATAATTAAGAACCTTTATCTATTTGTTGAAAAATTCTAATTCATACTGAATTTAGTTGAAATTTGAATTAATTATATAATAAGTGTAATACCAAATTATTGCATAATTGATGTAAAAAAAAAAGGGGGGATAATAATTACACTTCCCTCCATTGAAATTTGGTATAATTACACATAAATCCCCTATGATTTGAGAAATTACATCTAACACCCTTGAGATTTACTTCTATCTAATAAATAAGTCCCATTGTTAATCAAAATTCACTGAATTTGGTGATATTAACAAAAAAAAGTGAATAAAATTTTATACTTATTTTCGATTGACTAATTACCGACTTATTGTAGGTCAAACACTTTTTTTTGGACTAAACTACCCTTTTAATGGTGAATATATACCTCCTTAAATGCAGTAATGTGCAAAGACGTATAATTTGGTCATAAAAAAATTTTATTTGACCTGCAATAAATCCGTAATAAGTCAAACAGGAGTTAATATAATTTTTTTTATTTTTTGTTAATATCAGCAAATTTAATGCATTTTGATTAACAGAATGATTTATTTGTTAGACGAAATCAAATTTTAAAGATGGTAAATGTAATTTTTCAAATCATAAGTGGTCTACATGTAATTACATCAAACTTTAAGAAAGAGAAATGTAATTATCCCAAAAAAATTTATTATGCTTCCTTTTATGATTAATGTAATTCAGTTTGATTTAAATAAGAATTTCATTATATAATTAATCATATAATAAGTATATTATTTGTTATTGATTTAATTCGAACAAAACTTAATTTGGATAAGAACTTTGCCTATTTACCAATGTTGGGCCGGTATCTAAGCTATCTGTGTGTGTGTATATCACTTACTTGGATCGAGCTCCGCAGCAACAAGCTCGATGAGCAGCGTTTTACCAAGCAAGTCGGTTATATCGTCGAGCCCTCGGGACAAGCCAAGGTGAGTGAGGACGCCCCCCACCGTCTGCAGCACGGTGACCACCGCTTTAACGGCGGTGGACTTCTCGGTGGTGGTCAAGGCGGCCTTTACGCCGTTGGAGGCGGCGGTCCGCCGGAGTCGAATTTTCTTCTGTTTTTTAGTGGAGACAGAATAATTCTGAGCGACGGCGAGGGGAGCGGCAGCATTGCCTCCGCCGCAGAGGAAAGGCTTGTGCGTCGGAACTAGGGAGTGGAGTGGGAGTTGTGGAAGCTGGGCTTCAACATATCTCAACTGTTGTTTTGCTCTTTCTAATACACAAGAGACGGATGTGGTGGGTGGTGGTGGTGTTGGGAGAAGCTGAAGTTTGAGCCCTTTATATAGATAGATAGCTGCTTATTGGAGCGATAGGGCGTACCACTTCTCAACAAATATCCTCGTGCCGCTGCAAGATGAACAGTGTTGATCTTTCATTAGAAACTACGGCATATTCTATTATGAATTGATTTTGATCGGATTTAAATTAATTATATGTCAATTATAATACATATATATATATGTGTGATGTAATAATATATAATTTGGAGAAAAAAATTAATTACATGATAAGTCTATCACATTTGCTCTATGATTGATTTAGTTCAGTCAAATTATCTGATTTAGTATTAAAAAAAATAGAAATTACTAATTAGTTATCGAGCATTCTTGATACGTGTATATGTATATAAAAGTACAATATGTTCAAATGCAATATTAATTTGCATTAAAGAAATTGGGATAATTAGACTCGGACCCTTTTAAAAATATAAAATTATACTTTTTCTCAAAAAAATTTAAAATTACACTTACATACCTTCCGAAAATTCACGGTTTACATTTGACACTCTTTCGCCAAGGTTTTGATGAAAAATTCAGAATATTAGCAAAAAATTACGTAAATTTGTGATTTTTCCCCTAATTTTAGACTCTCATGTAATAATTTTTTAATTATAAGCGGGAAAGGATAATGATATTAATCACATTTATATATATATATATATATATATATACATTTACATCTTCTTGAGTAAATATATATATATATAAATATTAAACGAAAGATAAAATTAAAAATTTATGTAATTTTTTTTTATTAACGTCAATATTTTTCTTTCAAACCTTAATGCAAGGGGGTTGGATATAAATTTAAAAAAAAATTAAAGTATAAGTATAATCTTAAAAAAAAAGAAAAAATATAATTTTAAATGCGGGAAAGTGGATTGTTGCTGAGGAAAGAATAGGAGATAGGCTATGTGACCAGACTTAATTGCATTACTATCCCTATATAAGTGGTGGTGGCAAAATAAAAACTTTATATAAAAGAGTGACAATTTATATTTTTTAAATTAATTTTTTTTAAGTAATTATAGAACTCCGGCCATCAAAATCTAAAAAGTGATCGAATTTTGCTGAAATAGACATTTTTAGGGCTATTTAAATTGGGAGAATTGTTGTCTGTGCAAAACTGGAAAGAAACTCGTGCCACATAGCTGCTGACTAATTGTCTATCTTTTTTTGCCTAATCAGCATATACGTGACATGGGTTCTTTAAGCTACGTCCAATATGCAATTCCTCGCATTTAAAAAAAAAAATCTAAAAATATCCATGTCAACAAAATTCGACCACTTTTTAAGCTTGATGCCGGAGTCCTACAATTGCTTAAAAAATTTTAATTACAGGGTATAAATTGACACCCCTTCATATACAATTCTTATTTTATCTCTACTCCATACATACAGGACAGTAAATGTAATTAAGCCCTATATGACCACTCTACTGTCGTTGTTTACAATTAAATATTCCTATATATTGACAATACAAATATTATTGGTGAAAAAATATAATTTTAGTCTCATAATTTAACAGTTCAAACTTTTGATTTTATTTTTATAATTTAATTTTATAATTTTAATAATCTTGTTTTTTTTCAATCCATTTGATCGAAAAATTGCATATAACTTATACATAACCTAATTAAATTGCAATATTAATCATATAAATCAATTCGCGCATGAAAAAAAAAATGCCAATTCTCCTAAATTACAAAATTAAAAATGCCGATATCCCTAAATTATAAAATTTAATTGAGTCGTGTGCAAGTCACATGTAATGTTCCGACGAAATTGGTCGAAAAATGATTTGAAATTGCCAAATATTTGAAGTTACGGGATTAAATTACAAAAATTCGTGAATGATCAAAAATACAATTTCAATAAATTACAAAATTAATTGAATAGGATGACAATATATGTGTGTTAAATGCGTTGCGTAAATGCATACGTTGGAGAATCTGTGACAAGCTATCAGTTTTCATGACAGCAACAGGTTAAAATGACTTGTGGTCTGTATTCTCCGCACCCAATTCCACGTTACACATTTCCCTGCGTGCACATGAATCACGATGGTCTATTGTGCCCGCAGCCACGGGTTTGAAAGGATTTTCTATAATATATATGTATTATATTATGATAATATATTATATGTATACTTTATGTGGTCTTGTTTAAATTATAATTTAATTTGATTATATATAATTTTTAATTTGAAAGGAAATATCTTGTGTTGGAAATAATTTTTAATTTTTTTTAAATGATTAAATTAGTTTCAATAATTTATTTCAATTTGATTTGTTAGTTTAATCTAATATTTAATTCAAGTTAATCATCGAATTACTATAATAATTTTATTGTGATTATGAGTTTAGTAAGTATTTGGTGGTTACAATTTTATATTTATATGGCCCACTTAATATTAGTTTTATTGTTATAATTAATATATTATAATAGGCCACTTAATTTTTTAAAACGGTTAAATTTTTTAAACTATTTAGAGGCCACCATCCTTTTGAATTAAGAGCAATGAACTTTTATTAAATAAAATAAATCGATTACAAGTACAATCACTCATGACGTTATCAATATATTACAAATACTATTACATCATTCATGTCGATATCAATAAAAAATAAAAATTATTACAATCATTATATCATGCTCAATAACACCATCTTTTCATTTGGTATATTAAGGTAGAAGCTTTTATGAGTTCTAGAAATACTTTGTCTCCACAAGTTTTGAGAGCTTTAACAAAGTAAATGTGGATTGGTTACTAATCTCATCGTGGTCGTATACATGAGATGAGATACTGTAGAGAATTAACGAAATGTTATTTTAGAATTATGATCAGCCATTAAAATAGGAAATAATTGGAGAGAGGGACCCTTGCAAGTTGGTTAAAAATATTAACAACTCGATACTTGTCTTCATAGGGATGAGACTCCATTTTCAACGAAATCCATCCAAATTAAAGTCCAATTAATTATTAGGGACAAATACATTTCCTTCCTTAAAGTTTAGCTTAAATACATACAAATTTATTGTAGTTTGAAAAATTACATCTAACACTCCTGGGATTTGTTTCCATCTAAAAAATCAGTCATTTCGTTAATCAAAATTCACTAATTTGCTAATATTAATAGAAAAATTGAATGAAAGTTTATATATATTCTTGATTTATTTATTAATTACTTATTGCAGATTAAATAAATTTTTTCGAACTAAACTCCATTTACAACGGTGAAAATAAACCTCCTCATATACATTAACGCGCAAAGACGTATAAGAATAATTTGATCATAAAAATTTTGTTTGACCTGCAATAAATTGATAATAAGTCAATCGGAGGTTGATCCAGCAGTTAGAACTCTCAAAAATCAAAATCTATTTCAAACTTCAATTATGGTCCTGCAAAGACAAATATACCTACAATTACTTCTATGGCTAATATTACTAAAACAAATTACATTAACTCTTCTTGATATATTGAATAATATCTCAATTTTAAGCAATACATCTATATAACTAACAAACTGATAAATAAACATTATAGAATGTCAGATAAATAACCACACGTCAGATGTAACTCGAACCCATAATCTCGAACTTATTCATAGAACCTCAGATTTAACCACTAAACTAAAACATAATTGGTGCCTAAAATCACTTTTGATTGGTCGTAATTTTTTAGCCGTTTGAAAACTTAAGAAATATATTTATATTCAATAATTTGTATAAGTTTTAAAAATTAAAATTTAAAACTTTTGACCAAACTCAATTTTTCAAAACCAAACATTATCAAGATTAATTAAATAAAAAATAATCCTTTATTATGAAATTATCCAAAAATTAGACCTAACTCACTTTCTTAAAAAAAAAAAAACCATATCAACAAGTAATATGTAGCACATGAAATAAATGGGCCAATACTAGCTAGCAGATAAATTCTAAGCATGAGATGTCACGAACAAATTTGAAATTATAAATTTAAATCGTATCGATTGATCGACGTATGATTATTTATCTCACTTCATGTAAGTATTTGTTTGTAATTATTATAATTTATTTATACTGATGCATTTATTGAAATTATTATATTGTACGATTTATCGGATGTTAGATGATATAATATATGTATATATATGTATGTATATATATGGCGAGGAGTAAGGAAAAGAATGGTAGGTGAAGGAAAATCGGAGGGAGAGGTGCCTATCTGAACGGACATGTAATATTGCCAATTTTTTTTTTTTCTTTTTTGGCTTTTAGTATCAATTATTTGGTGAAAAATGATAATTGAGACAGTTGGTACAGGATCAGTGTTCAATTTGATTTTTTTATTATAAAATTAATACTATAATAATCATGATAATTTTATACATATAATATATATATATATATGTAAAGTATATCACAATAATTTAATATCAAATTTACATTAAAAAGTCAAATCAAGAACCAAAGATATTCGAATTTCATTGGTTGAGAGAAAAGACACCCTGTCAGTAGAGAGAAAAGAAAACACTAAAGACGAATTTCATTGTTCGATTTGGTGTAATTATGTATAATTATTTTTTAATTTAGAAAATTATATTTAGTTCATATGACATTTGCATCCGTCTAATAAATAGATCCATCCATTAACTAAAATAAATTGAATTTGTTGATACTAACAAATGAACTAAATGTAAATTGGTACTTACCCTTAATTAATTAATTACAGGTCAAATAATTTTTTTCAAATCAAACTACCATTATAACATGAAAATATACCTGCTCGTATGCATTATTGTGTGAAAATATATAAGGATAATTTGATCATAAAAAAAATATTTGATGTACAATAAATCAGTTAATTTTGACTAACATGGGGACATAATTGTTAGATGAAAACAAATCTCGTGAGTATTAGTTGCCATTTTTTAAATCATAAAGAATTTAAGTGTAATTTCATCAAATTTTATGGATGAAAAATGTAATTATTCCTAAATTATGTATTATTTGTCATTGATATTTTTGTTTCAGCAAAAATATACTAATCCATGTCAATGGTGAAATGGAGAGTATGTTTGAAAAAAAAAAAAGGAAAAAAATTGATCTCATATCTATGTTAGGTCAGACTGATGAAAGGGAAAGTTAGGCAGATGTATAAATTATAATTAATATTCCAAATCAAAAAAAAATTATAATTAATATCAATATAGTTCTAATAATAAGAGGAATATTCATTCATAATTACTTATAGAGTAGGGCAAGTTATTGTAATTAATTAGCCCTTAATGAAAACTAAGGCCTAGGCCGGAACTCTATATTTTGCGATCAATATTAAAAATTTAATGAGATTTGTTATAATTATAAATATTTTTTATTGTGTAAAATTATATATATATATATTTATTTATTTTTAAATTGATGATCGTCTAATAAATACTCCTGTACAATACATTGTCGTATGGGAATAATTGTTAGATGACTATTAATTTCAGAGAGGTTGAGGGTATTTATAATTATAACAAATTTTAAAAAAGTCGATTGTAAATTACCCATTTTTAAAATAACTCCAATTTCATTACTTTGTAGTTTATCCATTGTGGTCCCTTTTTTTACTAATTACTCGTCTTTTTTATATATATTGTTGTTTTTCATGTTGTTCAACATTTTTGAACGTCAAACGCTCAACAAAAATAAACAGATAATTACGTTTACACTCTTGATTTATGATCTATTTACAGACATTACTCGTGTCTTTCGTGTAATTACAGAAATCACCCATGGCAATTAAAAAGTATGAATAGTTTCTGTAACGATATTGATGCTTATGAGGTGTGTATGTGTAATTAAAAATAATAATAACTTATATAAATGATGTTAACGTTTTAATGAAAGCTACTATACTAATTCGATCAAAAGAAACTCCGAGCAAAATCGTAAACCAGATATGTTTCCAATAACGATGTACTTTGCTCGTTTGGAGAAAGCTGTATTGAGGACTATAGTTATGCAAAACTAAATACAAATAAAAATTAAGGATAATTACACTTTCCTTTCTTGAAATTTGGTGTGATTACACTTAAATTTTACAACCGTCTAACAAATAAGTTCATTAATTAATCAAAATTCACCGAAATAATTGATATTAATAAATATATATATATATATATATATATATATATATATATTTGCCCCGAATTGATTTAATATTGTCTTATTGCAGAATAAATATATTTTTGTAATAAAATTACCATCACGCGTCTTCACGTGTTATAGCATGTGAATAGGTATATTTTCACCATTATAATGATAGTTTAATTTGGAAAAAAAAATATTTGACCTACAAAAAATCAATAATAAGCCAATTGAGGGTAAATATCAATTTTTTTTTTTTTTTTGTCAATATCAATAAATTCAATATTCTTTTACTAAATGGATGCTTATTTGTTAGACAGAAATAAACCTCAAACGTACTAAACGTAATTTTTTAAATTAAAGAGAGCCTACGTATAATTACACCAAATTTAAAAGAAGATAATATTCATATATATATATATATATATATTGCTTTTGAATCGTTATAGTTAATTTTGAGCAATATCGATATATTGACATCCAAAATTGCTATTGGGACCTACAATTTTAATTGCATTTTGATTTTCTTGGGCCCCCTTTAATATCTACTTTTATGAATTACGACAATGGATTTGACATGCAATTATTGGACCTAATGAGTTAGAGAGGACCATAAATGATAAATGTACTGTGTCCCCTATACATATAGTACCCACGTCAACTATTTATTTTTATTATTATAAAAAAATTATCGTATCAATTTTTTAATACTAAAATTTATATTTTATTTTATTTATTTATTTCAAATAAATTTTTTTGTAGTTTAAAAAATTGTATTTAATACTCCTGATATTTAATTTTCGTCAAACAAATATATCCACATGTTAGTAAAAGTGCACGTAACTTTGCTGCATCAGCCAAAAACAAAAAAAATGGAATGAATGAATGTCCATATGCACTTTCAAGTAACTTATCACATGCATTAGTGTGTGAAGATTATAAAAATGATTTATCTATATAATATTTATTTCACCTGCAGCGAGTCAATAATAGGCCAACTAGGGATAAATATGATTGTTCATTCAATTATTTTATTAATATCGACACTTTTGGTCACTTTTGACAGACGGGTGGATCTAATTATTGTACAGAAACAAACATCGACAGTACTAAATGTAATTCCTCAAATCACATAAAATTTATGTGTAATAATATAAAACCTCAAAGGGATTCGTAACAGTTATTTATACTTATGTAATATAATTTTTTATTAAAAAAAATTAAAAACAATATTTCGATATTCAGTGAGCTTGGATAAACTGAAATTAAAAACCAAACTATAATTGAAAATCAAAGCAAGAATTGAATGCAATCCGAATTTTCAATCTGCCTTTAATTCATACCAAAATATTTGTCGGAATTCAATTCTATCGTCCTAATAAATCTTAAATAGCCGTACCCTGCTACACAACACTGTTGAATATTATCAAATTATATTGCATCTCAGCCGTTCATTTGGGTAAACTCATATTAGCTATTAGATCAACAGTAAAATTAAATCACACCTATATATAAAAAAAAAATTTATTATTCAAAATAATAAAAAATAAAAAACCGCAGAAGGAGCGTGTAATACACCGCTAGCTCCAAGGGGGTATATTGCATTATCTATACTATTATAAAAAGAAATTCATTTGGCGTACCAACTTGAGAATACTCAACTTTACCCCTAATTTCATTTATTATCTTTAAAAAAAAATTGGTCAATTTAGTAATTTAATATTTTTGAATAATTATTTATTTTTCTTAACTACTCAGTACTCCACATTCCTCTCTCACCTCAATTTTTCACATTTATTTTAATTATAGTTATAATTTATTCTTTTCATAATTTTTTTTATCACATCTTACAATGATATTTTTTATGGTCGCGGGAACTGCATGCAACAAAAACCAATACTATTATAAAAGAAAATCTTTTGGTGTACCAACTTTTTAAAAACCCAAATTTACCCTTTATTTCATATAATTTTTATTCTACAAGTTTTCAAACTCGACTCGAGCCAATTTTTCGTTTTCATTTTTTTTAAAACACATCGATATTCTAAAGCAATCAATGTATTACTGCAACATTCAGAACGAAAATACAACAATATTTTTCTAAATGAACCAACAAATCCAAAGCAAACAAAAAAAAAAAAAAACAACATACACATTACTATTAAAAGTAGACTAAAACATCTACATTCGTAAGACTAGAACCCACGATCTCTTAATTATGAGATCTAAACGACCAAATTCAATTAATAAGAAAACCAACAAAATATGGTCGAAAATTTGAATTTGCTCGACCTTAGTTAATTTTTAATTTAATTAAAAATTATTAGGACTGGATTCAATCAATAATCAAATCAATTTAAAACGTGTTTTTCTAAATCTAGATAAGTTTGAGCAGTATTAAATATTTAGAACTGTGATTCGATTTGTTTATAGGCCGACAGGGAAATAATTACTGTGTGACTATGAAGGGAGGGACCCTATGATTAGGATAAGAAAAGCATGCAACATGCCACGAAAAAACACGTCCACATGTATCTAGATATTTTATCTCTACTCCGCCAATCAAATCACCTTCACATATGCGCACGTTTCAATTTTTATTTTTCCCATTTTACTTGTAATTTACGAAATAGGTAAAAGATTTTCTTTTATTTTAAAAATAAACTAAAAAAATCTCTTGATAAATTTCGCACGAAACTTTCCTTCTATTATAAACTAATCATTGTAGTATGTTGTTTCTGTGTGCATGTAATAAATAATTTAGATAATTATATTTATATTTCTTCACCTATTATTATTTTACACAAACAACCCCTGTATTTTTAAAAATTACATAAATCACCCATAACAGCCTTTAAAATCCCAAAATATCCCTGTTGATTTGGTAAACTTTAATTTAATTTTTCAATTATATAAATGCCCTTAGGGGTATTTGTAATTATCAAAAGGTAGAGGGGGTGTCGAAGTAATATTTATGGGGATGAATAATATCACCCCATATATTTTTTATTATTATTTATATTAATTTTAATTTAATTTTTAATTATTTTTTTACTTTTTTTATTGAATTTATATATAAATTTATACCTCTTAATAATTAAATTATTAATAAAAACTAGTTATTAGCTTATAAATTCAAATTAAAATTATCACAAGATTTATTTTTTATTTTTATTTATAGCTAAATTTTGTTAAAAATAATAAATTAGACATATATGTATATATATTTATATAATATAAATATATAAATATGTATATAATTGATCAAATTTATATGTATATATTACATTTATAATAATTTAAAATATTTTAATAAATAAGTTATTTATTTTACTAATTTTATTATAATTTATATAAACTGCATAATTTATTTTAAATTATAATTTATTAATTTAATAAAATTTAATTATAAATAAAAATAGAGAACAAATAGTTTTTAATTTTAAGAATTCAAATTAATTTATACAAGCGTGATATTTCTTTAATCTGTATTTATAAGCTAGTAACTAATTTTTATTATATATTAATTAAATAATTTAATATTTCAATTATTAAGAGGTGTAAATTTATATATATTCAACAAAAAAAGTTAATAAAATAATTTAAATTTAAATTAAAAATTGGTATAAATAATAATAAAAATATATATGGGGTCATATTATTCAGTTTTCTAAATATTACTTTGTCACCCCTCTACCTTTTGATAATTACAAAACACCCTTAAGGGCATTTTTGTTATTAAAAAATAAATTAAAGTTTGACCAAATCAATAGGGGCATTTTTGGGATTTAAAAGGCTGTCAGAGGTGGTTATGTAATTTTTAAAAGGTTTGGGTGGTTTGTGTAAAATGGCAATAGGTGAAGGGGGTATAAATATAATTATCCTAAATAACTTTTTATATTTTAAAATATATTATGAATAGGATTGAAATATACAAACCAAGGCATTGTATTAAAAAATAAAAAATTAAATTAAATTAATTTATCAGTTAATGTATAATTTGAAAACTTGATAAATTAGTTGAAGAACATTTTTTATTTCTGAAAAAATTGATGCGACGGTGTTATTAACCGTCGCTTATGAGTGTGAATGAACTTTTTTTTTATATTAATATAGAATAATAGAAGGCAGAGTGCATGCTTGGGCGCTTTTTTTTTGTTTTTTTTTTTATTTTAATTAACCAAAATATTTCTATATTGTATTAAAAGTTATAAGGGGAATTTACTTGCTTTACTTTTTTTAATGTTGTTTTTTTCATTTTCAGTCCTCCTAAAAAAATAATGTTATTCTTAAACATATTATTTAAATGTAAAATTATCAAACAGTATAAAATATTTATAAATTTATTATTTTGATTGTAAATAAAATCACAATACAAAACTAATATACTGAAATTCATTTTGCAAATTTTAATATCTATATCAATGTTAACGTTTTTTATAAATTATTATATAATTAAATAATTGCATATTTTAAAGATATTAAACAAATTATATTATTTACTATAAATTATGTTTAATTCTAAATAAACATTACAGTGTTAATGTAAAAAATTTAAACTCTCTTTCAATTACTTTTGCATTAAATTTTTAAAATCAACTTTTTAAAAAAAAAATACAGTTAGAATATATATATATACATTAATTTTAAAATTTTCGTTGCTCAATCAACCCTATGCGACGATGATGAGTGTTACCCAAATTTGCCCTCAATGATGGCAGCGTCACCCAGACTAGGGACGTTGTCAACGTGGCCGCTATGAGGCCCTTTTGCATTGGGCGGTGACCAGTGGCGGGTGTAGGAGGGGGGGGGGGGGGGGGGTAGGGGTAGACTGGTAGGGGAAGGGTAATTTTATCAAATTTTATTTTTTAATTATGCATATAATATATACTCAAAATAAATTAAATTTAAGTCTTTATTTAAAAAAAATAAATTTAAGATCCAAAGATCAAGATTAGATCCTATAATTTTTATACACTAAAAAAATTGCAACGGTCATTAAAATAAAGAATAATATATAATAATGATAATAACACTACATTCTCATGAAATTTAGTATAATTACAAGTAAAGCTTTTATAGTTTGAAAAATTACATGTAACGCCTCTGAAAATTTGATTTCGTCTAATAAATAAGTTAATTATTTTGTTAAGATTAATCAAATTTGTCGATGTTAACAAAAAAATTAATATATATATATATTTACATTCAATTGACTTATTAATTATTAATTTATTGTAGGTCAAATCCTACCATTTTTCCCCATGCAATTTGGGATATTTGAACTGTTGATTCTTTTTTTTCCTTAACTTACCCATTTACGAATGAAAGCCAAGGAATATCAAATTACTCTCATTCGTCTTTACGCGATTTTGTATGTGATGAGGTATATTTTCACCGTTATAATAGTAGTTTAGTCGGAAATAAAAATTTATTAGACATGCAATAAGTTAGTTATAAGTCAATCGATGATAAATATAAATTTCTATTATTTTTTAATATTAAAAAAATTACTGAATTTTGACTAACAGATGAAGTTACTCAATTAAAAATTCGCACGTTGATAGAATAGATAATGTGAGAGTGAAGACAAATGAAGCGGCACCTCACGCGTCTCATCATCAATTTATCACTCCATATATTCCAGTTCCACCGAATTCGATGCTGTGGGTCACCGCATTTTTTATACGAATAATTTTTTAATTTATATTTTTTATAAAATAATTATATTTACACTCTTTGTCTATTATCATTTTACACAAATCACCTTATTTTTTTAAAAAATTACAAAAATACCCCTTGCAGTCTTAAAAACCCCAAAAAGCCCTTGTTGATTTGATCAAATATTAATTTGATTTTTTAATAAAAAAAATGCCATTAGGAATGTTATGTAATTATCAAAAGATAGAGGAGGTGTCAAAGTAATGTTCATGGGGATTAATAGTATGGCTCCATATATTCTTGAATTATTATTTATACTAAAATTTTAATTTTAATTATAATTATTTTTTAACTTTTTTTATTGAATCTATATAAATTTTGCACATTTTAATAATTAAAATATTTAATTATTTAATTAATATATTAATAAAATTAGTTAATAGCTTATAAATTCAAATTAAAAAATTATCACACTTGTATAAATTATTTTAAATTTTTATGTTTGTTTATAACTAAAATTTATTAAAATTAATAAATTATATATATTTATATAATATAAATATATAATATACATATATATATATATATATATATATTATTTTATACATACATATTTTGGTGCCAACGATGGGAAATGAGGGTGAAATGGGTGAGGCAATAGGCTTCAATGGGGCGGTGGGAACGAGGGCTCAAGCAAGAGTTGAGGCCTTGAGAGTGGATACGGCGATAGGATGGGAAGAAAGAATAATTTTAGAAAATTTTTATTTAAATAATTTAAAGTTTTTTTAATAAATAAATTGTTTACTTTACTAATTCTAGTACAATTTGTATAAATTGCATAATTTAATAATTTTAATAAAATTTAATTATAAGTAATTTTTAATTTTAGTAATTTAAAATAATTTAGATAAATATGATAGTTTTTTAATTTAAATTTATATG
The DNA here is from genome assembly GCA_034509725.1 of Sesamum angolense. Classification (NCBI taxonomy): domain Eukaryota; kingdom Viridiplantae; phylum Streptophyta; class Magnoliopsida; order Lamiales; family Pedaliaceae; genus Sesamum; species Sesamum angolense. Next base: position 3,275,680 of record JACGWL010000002.1, read on the forward strand.
CTAGTAATTAGTTTTTATTAATATATTAATTAAATAATTTAATATTATAAATATTAAGAGGTATACATTTATATACGGGATTCAATAAATAATTTAACAAAATTATTTAAATTTAAATTAAAAATTAGTATAAATAATAAAAATATTTATATGGAGTCATATTATTCATTCCCATAAACATTACTTTAACACCCTCTATCTTTTGATAATTACAAAACACCCCTAAGGGCATTTTCGTTATTAAAAATTAAATTAAAATTTGACCAAATCAACAAGGGCTTTTTGGGGTTTTAAAGGCTGCAAAAGGAGTGTTTTTTTGTAATTTTTGAAAAGGCATGAGTAGTCTGTGTAAAATGACAATAAATGAGGGGGTGTAAATATAATTATTCCTTTATTTATTTTTACTTTACTGAATTTTCTAGCGCTAATTACAATACCAAGGATCGATTTTTTATTGCAACAAAAATTATTGTCTTAATTATTAATATTAAACACTCTCCTAAATTAATAAGCGAGTGCTTGCATACGTTTTGTATGAATTCATAATATAATACATAGTGGGAGCATCATCAAATTAAACATATTTTTTTAATATTTTTAAAAATATATATGAAATATACAATCGAAATAAAATTTACTATTTTTTGTGCAAAAATAATTATCGTTGACAAATAACAAGTGAAATAATAAGCAAAAAATAGTATTTTTAACACATAAAGACAGGATGGTCTTGAATCAATAAAGTTTATTTTATAAGTGATTTTGTTTAAAATACTATTCAATTTAGCTTTTTATCTGCTTTTTATTTTTTTTACAAACATTATCCACTTTTAATTCTATTACAACTTCCAATTTTTTCTTCAAAATTTACTTATTTAAGAGAGAAATTTTCGTTTGACTTGTAATAAGTTGGTAATAAATCAATTAACGGTGAACATGATATTTCTTTCAATTATTTTGCTAATTAAATGAATTCGATAGATTTTAACTGATAGAGGCTCTATTTAGCATTTGAAAACAAACATTATGAGTATTAGATAACGTCCAAAATAATTAAAATTTGCGTGTAACTACATGAAATTTCAGAGAAGAGCAGTGTAATTATGTCTAAATTAAATAATAATATAGTGAATTTTAATTAGATAAGTGTTTAAATTCTCTTAACGACAGTAATTTAATTAAAGTAAGCTTTCAATTATTAATTAAAGGGTGAATATAAGTGGGAATTCTCATCGTTTTTCTATTATTTATTTGGGTTAATTGCCTTTTGTCATATGAATTATGACTATTTTTATATTGTGACATTTAATTTTTTTTGTATTAATCGATCATCTCAACTTTATAAAATTTTAGACTGTCATTTATAAATATTTTTTGACCAAGTATTTTTGTCAAAAAAAAAAATATCATATACAATGCACATGCTATATTTAGAGATTATGTATGTGATATTTTTTATAAATGCACAACATAAGATACTTTTTCCGACAAAATAATCAACAAAAAACAATCACACATAACAAAATGAAAAATTTATAAAATTAAGATAATAAATTAATAAAAAATATATATATAATTCGAACAACAAAATATAAACTGTGGTATTTATTTTCTCTTGCTTATGGCCCCAATTATTTTGAATGTGCAGGGTGGGTTCAAATTTGATGAGTAATGCCCGTGAACTGTTCTTCGATTAGACGGATCACGTGGTGCTGCTGGACTCCCGCGAGTCACCGGCCCAATAAACACGGGCTGGGGTCCACGAGGTGACAAGACAGGATTTCCTTAAAATTACTATCACTGTATTATAAAAAAAAATATTCTCATTCTAATTTGCCAATTTATTTTTGTAGTATTTGTGCATGGAAAATAAATTCTCACAATATATAAATCCAAAATATTTTTTTGGACCCAATAAACTTATATATCTAAATCTAAGCCAAACATGTCACCATCTATATGTCACTTTGGTCATTTTTTAATACTGACCTATGCTATCGTGAATAATTTTGTTCACATTCTGTAAATTATTATTTTATTTTATATATACAAATATATATTTAAAATCAATATTTTTAATGGTTGGTCTATACATTTGTTCATAATAATTTATTATTAAATGATATGATGTCAAGTGATTCTCACCTAATCTCTGAATGGAGTTAATTGCAGCCTGCACTTGGTCTGTTTCTGGGTCCTCCGGCTTTTCGTCGTGCCCTTATCAAATGTGCAGTAAGAAAATGTTGTAATATTTTATTATTTATATTCATTTACCTAAAATTTCA